>VBRH01000403.1:6654-21361 GCA_014578085.1 Cardamine resedifolia | reverse complement strand
TATATATATATTTTTTGAGCTGACAATCTTCATATTTGTGTATCACATGTTTGGAGCTACACATTTTTTATTTAGTTCATGACTATTTGCTACTTTCTTGTTTAATCCATTAGGTTTTAAGTAGCACAATTTTTTTCATTATTGGAATGACTAGACAATGTGGATATATTAGTATGATTTTGGTGGAATGTGTCCTCCTCTAGAGAAGATTTGAGTCTTGGTACTTGGCAAAAACAAATTATATCATGAATTTTTGCATAAATTTAGGAATTAGATCACATATGCAATCTGCATATTCTGTGCATTTTAATCACTTATGTGGATGCATCTTTTTGTTTGTTCGGATGTTTCTAAAAATGGTTCACCTTTTTAATTTATCACGACGATGACATTTTTATTTAACCAATTGATAGAAATATGATATAATAAAAAAAATGCAAAAAGGGGAAAGACAAGTCCATGCGAGGTCCAATGTCCCTTTAAGAACATCAAGTTCATTGTGTTTCTTGTATTTTTGGCAAGTCTGATTATAATATTCTTTAAAATGTATGTCTTTAACAACAAAATTTGAAAATATGCGTGAATTGCATATGGTGTGATATTAAGAGGTTTATAGCTGTAAAAATAGAAACAAGATAATTAGTGATAGCTTTGAAAAATTTGGCAGAAAAGAAGAAAATAATTAATATGCAAAACATAAGGAAAACATAAGCAAAAATACCAAATAAAATACAAAATAAAAATTATAAGTTCAAATCTAAGACATTAAAATAAAATAGATGAATTATTTATTAGTTACCAATTACACAAAACAAAAAATATTTGGTGACTACATCTAGCACAAAAATGTTGTAGAACAATCTGTCAAGAAAAACAAATGTTGTAGAACAATTAAACAAGGGCTCAAATTATTTATATTCCGATAAGATTATTGATATATAAATGTTATTTACGCATATTTGGTGATGTAACAGTGATAAGAAGTTAAGAACATCTTCGTCCATGATAATTTGACATATCTAAAACCGTAAACACAATCTAAAGTTATAAAAATATGAAAACGATCAAAATTAATATCTTAAAATTGTATTTCTTAAAAAGATTTTTTTTTCAAATGTGTAGTTTTAAAAAAATCCATATTTTAAAACTAATTTCTTGTAATTAATTTCTCTCCGATCAACTGCCTCATTTTCGGTAAGCTATTCATATTACGGTAGAGTAAATTTTTAGAATGTATTTATTAAGTTATACTAATGGTTTTTTTGTTTGTTTATTAGATTTGGATGATACATTATACTCTCTGAAAACCGGAATAGCACAAGTTGTCAAAAATAACATCGACAATAACTAAAAAAAACAATTATAATATTTTCTTCTGCTCTCTACGAATATGGGGACCTATGAATTCTTCGTATGGTTCTTCATCCTCTCTGTTTCACTTCATTTCTTAGTGCATCTTCATCAGATGTACTCTCAATCAATACCTCACTTTCTCTAGAGGACACCATTGTTTCTCGGGTAACATATTTGAACTGGGTATCTACAAACAAAGCTATCTCCCCTACATTACCATATGGTATAAAAATTACCCTGAAACTATAGTTTGGTTGCCTAATAAAGTATCTCGGTTTGAACATAGTATAAATTTTCTGTTCGATATAAAGATATCAAACAGAAATTTAGTTATATGTGACAATTACACCGACCAAACAATCTGGTCCACCGGCCTTCCTTCTAATGGAAGCAGAAGAGGCAGCGGCGACGTTCAAGCAATTCTTCTTGAAAATGGCAACCTTGTACTGGGAGAGTCATTTGACACCGTGTTGTGACACTTTGTACCGAGAGATCTCAACTCAAATTTTCAAAAAATTTATAATAAAATTTATAATGATAAATCGCTTGAAACTAATCTCTTTATAAATTAATATTAATTTATAGATAAATTAATATTACTATAAATTAATAAAATGTTTAAGTTCCAACATTATTAATTTATAGAAGTTTTACTGTAATGTCCATTAAACAATACTTTGAACATCATATCACATCCTATAATCCATGACAACTGATTTATTTTCAATCAAAAACCAACCAAACCGGTATAATGGGAAACAAAAAATAAATCGATAATCATTTGTAACTAAGTTATTTCTGATCACTAATTTGAGTAAAATTAAAATCTTAACATTGCATTTCTTAAAAAGAATTTTGAAAAAAGTGTAGTTTAAAAAACAATTACTGTAAATTTAGTGTATTTTAACTCTTGAATTTTATTTTGGTCAATGAATGTTTTTGACTCATAGAAGTGAAAAGTCGTATTCAAAGGGGGAAAAAAAAAGAAAAGATAGAATCATCGAGCCCTCAGTTATCTCCTTGACTCACTCCTCTGCTTCTTCCTTCATCTCCGACTCTCTGACATCGTCGGCGTTTCTGTTTCTGACACAAAGGTAATCTCTTTCTTCTCTCTCGCTATCTCCTTTCGATAACTAGACGAATTCTGATTCTCTAGTAATGCAATGTCAAATCTTATTAGAGTACAACAAGCTATCGACTTTCCATAGGCTCTTGATTCTGATGATAATGCAGACAATCATCATCCACAGTCTCGCGTTTTGTAGCTTTAACTCTTCTTCCGTAAGCTCTTCTTCTTTACTATTATCTCTTTCCTTTGCTTTATTCAAAATTTATGTAATTCCTGTTTTAATCTGCAGATTATTGATCCCAAACCAAGATTTCAGTTTTCTTCTTTTGTAACTCTTCCTGCAACTTATTCAGTGCAACAGAAATTGTGTACAAGGTAAATTACCATGACTAGCTTGAGCTTGTTCAGGAGCAAATTAAGATTAAACAAAATGTTAGTCTTATTACTACTGAAACCATTCATGTGTTTGAACATTATTGCTTTGATTGTTTTACTCCAGCGCTAGCTTCTTCCTTGGATCATTGATGTTTCTTCTTTACTATTTACAGAGAAACCAATAAACATGTTGTTGCAGTTTCTGCAGCACCTTCAGGTTCCAACTTTTGAAATATATTCTCTCCTTCTTGTTTTTTAGCTTCTTCTTTTTGGTGAATATGTGTTTCTCTTTGCAGATGTCCAGAGTTCTTCTAAGGATGAATCAGTTTTGATTACAAAAGTGGGGACTGTAAACAACGATGAAGTTAAGGTATGCTCTTGTTTGTGCGCAAAGAAGCATGACATCTGAGTTGCACATATATCTCTTCCAATATTGCAAAACAACATGATTTAATCACTGTCTTGAGACTTTGTTGCTTACCGCCTTATCTTCCCTATTTGGCTGAGCAGGTGCATGTAGAAGTATCAGGAGAGAAGACTCAAACAGAATTTAACCATGTATTTGAGAAAATGGTAGCTGCAGCTCAGCCAATTCCGGGGTTCCGAAGAGTTAAAGGAGGTACAACATCACATATACTGTATTTACTGTGGGATTTTGATCTTATTAGTAAAAGGGAGATCTTTAAAACTTACTTTGCTACTCTGGATTTCTTATGTTGTGATCTTGGTCCATGCTTCATTATTTTGGATAGATTATACGTTTATGAACATTTAATGTTGTTTGGTAGCTTACTCTGAGTGAGCAAATTGTTTTATTCTTTTTTTAGTGTTAGATTACTTGTTTTCTTCAACTCTCTGTCTCTGTTTTATGTTTGTAATTTCCTCATTGACTTAATAAAGTGGACATATAAGTTACTCTTGTTAAGAATGCTCCTAGGAATTGGTTGTCCAAGACTCCTGGAAATTTCTCATAATTTTTAATTATATGATTTGTTGCTGATGACTAGTAGCTAGTTCCTTTGAATGCCTCTCTAATGTTTTCCCCTTGTATTTTCATTGTATCTGCTTACCAATCTTGGAACTTCAGGGAAGACCCCAAACGTAAGTTCTTGCTTCAGTGTAATTTTGAAAACACATTGATTTTAGCATCAATTGTTTTTGACCATGTACTATATATATCAAATAACATCGAGAAACATCAAATCTTAAGTAACTTAACCATGGCTTGGTGTTGGAATGGCGATGGAACCTGTGTGTTTTTTTACCCTACAAGGTTGGACTTATATGCAAAAGATCATGCAATGCACTGCAGAGTTACTCTTAGTTTTAGAGTTCGTCCAGTGACATTTTATACTGACGAATTCACTTTTAATACATTTATAGTGTCTTTTGTTGACCTGTCCTTTAAAGCCCTTTTCCTTGTATTTGCAGATACCCAGAGATGTATTGTTAGAGATACTTGGATATTCTAAAGTCTATAGGCAGGTGATAAAGAAACTAATCAATTCTACTATTGCAGACTATGCTAAACAGGTATGTAATAAGCTTGGTAGATTCTCTGTCAGTTGATGTTTTAAATTAAATAAATAGAGTCCTCGTTTGAGAGCTATCCAATAGGTGATCCTAAAGAATTTTTCCACAGTAGAAATAAAAAATGATTTATGAGGAAGTAACTGATACCGCACTGTCAAATTCTTAGTATTTGAGGTCCTTGTTCCTTGAAATGTAAATATACTAGAACTGAAAATTAGTTCAACAGAATTAAGTCAGAAACAATGAGTAAATCATCTTTTGATTAATTACTGAGGAGTGAGGATCTGCGCCGGCTGGAGTTCAAACTTGTTTGATTTTAGTTGTTGATGCTTTCGTAGGAAGACCTAAAGGTTGGCAAAGATCTGAAAGTTGAGCAAAGCTATGAAGATCTTGAAGAAACATTTGAACCAGGTGAAAGATTCAGCTTTGACGCTATTATAAAGCTTCAAGAAGTGAGTTGAAGAAAGCATTGATCCCAAGGTGTACTATCAACGTGATTTGTATTTTTACCTTCTCTGGTAACATTCTATTTTTTTCTGAGTAGGAAAAGATAATCTCATTTGGATTAAGCTTATGATAATAAAGTTTGAAACTTCATTGGTATGTTGTTCCTGCAATCTTGTAGTTTTAGTGAGATGATTGGTGTGTTCTCCAAAAAAATAAGGTAACCACACAAAAATTATAACTAAAAAAAAAAAAAAACCAATAAAGTGAATGATTCAGGCTCGCTTCCTAACATGGATCATGTTTAGTTCTTCTAGCATAGACGATAACAGGTCGATGAATCATCTTCTCACCTGCACTCCTGCAGCTCCCAAGCTATCTCTTCAACTAACTCTACCTCTTGTCATTTCCCTATTATTACAAACAAAAGCTCTCCCTTTTGTGTCTCTAAATGTTTCTCTACCATTGAAATCTGATTCTCTAAGGTAATCCACTCGTTCTTGCCCTTTCTGTGAGTACTATGCTCGAAAGAATCACTTTCCAAGTTGGGAATAGCTTTCTTCACCATATGGTTCTGCGATGAATGCTTGTACAGTATCTTTATGCCTCTGCAGATTATTCTGTTGGGTCTCCTGTGACCATCACTACTTAAGTGTTCTCAGGCCTAGGAGCTTTCATTTTCAGCACTCTTGGGTATTCTTCCTCTATCAAGTTGATGTAGCTTCCAAAATGTGTACTCTTTCTCAATTTCCTGCTGATGGAGAACTGGTAAGTTTGGTGTCTGTTGAAGCTTTATTGTTGGTCTCATCAGTTGTTGAGGTGCCGCTTGTTTCTTCTATGTTACCGAGAATTCCCATGCTAGCGAGAATTTCTTCTCTTGGCTCATCTGGATACTTTACTCTATAATATTCCAACTCCATCTCAAGATCTTGTATTTCCTTTTCCCTATCAGCCAAGACATCGTTTGCTCTCTCAAGTGCATCAACGTCGTGCTCCGCTTGCTCATCCATCATTCTCAGGTACTGTAAAGCTTCCATATGGAGAGCTGCTTTCTCCTCCTGCAACCGTGTGATCATCGCCATTGCTTGATTTGTAGCAATAGCTGAGGCATTTCTCTCCTCCTCTAATTCTGTAGTCAGATCTCTTAGCCTTATCCTGTCATGTTCTAGTTGTTGCTTTAACAGATCAACAAGATTTTCGCCTTCGATGTCACTGCTAATGCTCACAAAAGATTCCACAGAAGCAGAGTTCTTGAGTTCCGATGATCGATTTGAAGTGTTATGAGTCTCTGTTACCTTCGAGGAATCTTTAGCAGTGTCATCTAATGAAGATTCTTCAGTGGGGATCTTTTGTGACGTCAAAGGCTGATCATGATCCCCATGCTCTTCTTTGACGGAGTGTTCTTCAGTGGCAGAACCAGTCACATTGTTTGATGTCAAAGGCTCAGATTCTTCATTACTGGAATGATCTTTTGCAACCGAATAGCCATTATTACTACCATCTTCTTCCCCACTTGATTGTTCTTCAGCAAATGAACCAGCTACATGTTTTGATGTCAAAGGCTCGGATTCTTCATTATCCACGTCCTCTTCATTACCGGAATAGTCTTTCCCAACCGAATAGCCAATACTTCCATCTTCTTCCTCACTGGATTGTTCAACAGAAAATGAAGCAGATACATTTTTTGATGACAACGGCTCGGAGTGTCCACTGACCTCATCTTCTTCTTCATTACTAAAGTATTCCTCTGCAACATTGTTTTCATTAACCTCATTTTCTTTCTCACTTGACTTTTCTTGTTCCAGATAATCTGACTTATTATTCGATATCAAAGGCTTGGAATCTCCTTCAACTCCATTTTCCTCATCACTAGAAGGTTCATTTGAAACAGAACCAGCCCCATTTGTATGGTCAGACACTTTTTGCTCCAAAGCTGCCTCATATGCTTCTTCTATATTAACAGCTAAACCGGAGATGCTTTCAGCAAAGTCTGCGGAATCATCATCCCCTTGAATCTGGATTTCCCGAGAGGCACCATTTTCTCCAGAAGGGCTCAAGAATTCCCCTCCAGAAGGAGATGAGTTGCCACTTACCTCTACAAGAAACAACTTCAAAAATTTAAGGAACAAATATGACATGAATGCATAGGTTCTGACATAAGCTTTCATGCGGAGTTTATTAAAAGGCATTTATATAAACATACCATTTAGTGTTGCTGCTCCTGCATTGTTCTCTTGAGGTAAACCCAGTGGGAACGGACGAGCTTCACTCATAGTTATAAGCTCAGAGAGTACAGCAGCATGCTCCTCTGCTTTAACAGGTCCTTGCTGCTTTACAAGACTACGCTTAGGCATGGAAGATTCTGCATTTTTATAATCAGGCCGTTTATGATTTGACATGTTCTTGTCTTCAAACGATGATTTCCGAGACCGAGGCTTGTGAAAACGTTTCTCAGATGTCTCAACAATGAAGTCATTCCGAGACCGAGACTTGTGAACACGTTTCTCAGATGGCTCAACAATGAAGTCAGTTATTTTAAGGAATGCATCATCATCTGAAAACAGGAACTCGGACTCAGAATCCGAGTGAATCTTGAGCTCTGTGTAACCCACATGAGCCATACCATCGCTGCGGCTTCCAATGTCTACATACTCAGGACCACTTGTTGACATATGATCTCTCATCTTCTTCAAGCTTCCACCGCTTCCTCGTCGAGTAAGATGCCTTGGAGCAGGAATGTTAGGTTTACCCCGAGAGCCTAACCTAATCAGTCTCTGTGTATGGTGCCTCGTCCTCCATGGTTTATTGCAACAAGAACATGATCTAGGGTGAGCAAAATGGCTTTTAGAGAGCAGATCATAACCTAATTTACCTAAAAGCAATCTGTTCATGTCTGGATTCGGACCAGTCGTTTTGGTGAAGGACAAGAGACAATCATCGCACATTCCTCGACAATCAGCTAAGTTGTTGCCATGATTCTGACATGACATGAAAGATGAAACCTCCGATTTGTGGTTTCTGCAGAGCAAGAATCTCCAATGTAGAGGATGAAGAAGCTTGGAACAGAGGAAACATGGCATCTGCAATCTGCAGTAACGTGCAAACCAAACAAGAAGATAAGAGAGAAGAGCATCGACGAACATGAGGAATATTAGAAACCATTCGCAGGCTGCGTATGTTAGCACAGGCGTGAAACCGTTGATGACCTTATGATCAAATATAACATTTGAATCCATCTTTCAAACTGGTGATGGTGAATCCTGAAAAACATTGAAACTCATCTCACAAACTAATGTGAGCAAAACTCAGAATCTTGGGTCTGAGATTTGCATTATTTTTGAGCATAGAAGCAAAAAAAACTTGAGAAGGTGAGAGTAGTTTTTTTACCTGGGAAATAGAGAGATTAAACTGGTCAAAAGAAAGAAGAGAGGAATCTGGGGAAATGAGGACACTTCCTTGTTCCCCGGTAAAATCAAACAAACTTGTTCAACAATTTGTTTTGTGTTTGCCTTAATTAGTGTAACTCTTTTCACGTTCTTTTTTTACGTATAATGAAAAGGTCAGACATAAAAATTACCATAAACTCTTAGAATCTTTTAAAATTCTCCCTCGTCAAATCTGGGATGATTTCATAAAATCCCCTATACTATTCAAACTCACTCTAAATCCACCTAAATTTTTTGTCTCATCACTAATCGCCCAAACTTTTACAAATCAAATTAATTCCACAAATTTAACAAAATCTGTTGAATTGCGTTTAATTAACTAAAATACGTTTAGAAAATTGCGTTAGAAAAAAAAAATTCAAAAAATTTGAAAACAATTTCCAAAAAAATCTGAAAAAATCTGAAAACAATTTAAAAAAAAATCTGGAATTTTCAGGAATTTTTTTAAAATTGTTAAATCTGAAAAAGATTTTTTCTGAAATTGTTTTCAGATTTCATAAAAAATTACCGTAAAATTAAAATGGATATCTGAAATTTTCAGATTTTTTTTTCTGAAATTGTTTTCATATTTTTTGAAATTTTAAAATTTTCAGATTTTTCGGATTTTTTTTTCAAATTTTTTGAATTTTTGTTTCTAACGCAATTTTCTAAACGCATTTTAGTTAATTAAACGTATTTCAGATTTTGTTAAATTTGTGGAATTAATTTGATTTGGAAAAGTTTGGGGAATTAGTGATGAGACCAAAAGTTTGGGTGGATTTAGAGTGGGTTTGAATAGTATGGATGGTTTTATGAAGTCACCCTTCAAATCTGAGATGTATTTTTTAATTTGTATATATATTTTAAGGATTTACTTTTATCTACTATCTTTACTATTAATTAGGAATCACTATTAATTTAATGACATGAAATTGTAAGATAATTTATAGAATCCTTCTTTTCACACATGTCAACATTTAATTGGTTTTGATTTTTTTTAGTTATTTAAAATTTAAATAAATAATTAAGTTATATTTAAATTAATAAAATAACATATTTGATAGACTATATAACAGCAAACGGAGCCACGTCAATAATATGGTCAAGGACTATATAGCGGGTGACTAAAGTGAAAGTTAATTTTATAAAAAAAATAAAGATTAATAGGAGTAGATTTTTAGCAGAAAGCCCCAAAATAAACATGCACACATGCAACACACAAGCAGACCAATAAAAATGGTCCCTGTTTCCACTCAAAAACTCTAACTGCTAAAGTCGTGGTGGAATAATATTCTCGTCTGGATCTCTAAGACAAATGAGAACCACACTAGTAATGCTACAAGAGTAAACCCATCAAAATGTCATAACCACAATGCAGTGTCCTCTCGAATGACCAAAGTCATATTATGAAAAGATCGACCCGGTTTTATGTACAATAACTTTAGAATTTCTTGAAATTCTCCCATAGAAAAACATAGATCTCTCTTGTATATCTTGAGGATTTATTTTTATAATTTTAAAATTATCATTTTTCATTAATAATTAAGAAATTTTTTTTTCTTTTACCAACAATCAGTTTATAGACAATCAAATAGAATATTTGATGACCTCTGTTTTTATTTATATATAGCATTAATATTTTTTACTTAAAGTCTTAAATTTTGAATCTATAGTTTCTATTTTTTGGTCATTTATCGTTTTGTTTTGCTTATATGTCAATATGTTTTCATTTTTATTCATTTTTAAACTATATATAGTATTACGAAGAACGAGTGGCATGGGGACAGACGGAAGCTTTGGCATCATACACGGTTTGTCCAGTCCTTGTTTTCTATTTGTCAACTTTCATTTTGAGTCTTTTTTAATTTTAATTTTTTTGACGATCATTTGTGTCTTCCTTTATATTTTTTTTTGACCATGTTGCTAATCTATGCTTAAGTCGTTATTAAATCTTTTGTTTCCTTTCATTCTAACATAGAAATTGCCTCTTTCTTTCACTTATTTGGTTCTTTCGCTAGTACTTTAATCCCACCTGCTATTTTGCAAGTAAGGCACGATTACATGTTCTTTTAATATGTGTCTTAAAATATGTGTAGTACGTTAATGTTGAACGTAATTAATTAAATATTAAATCAATTAACATGAGTAAAAAATTATGTAAATTAAGAAATAAATAATCTTAATTTGGAGATTAGAGAGGATTTAATAAGTGGAAAATGATATAGTTACAAAATTATGTTAAGAAAATTAAACATAGTAATGTTTATAGGCGTGATATATTTGAATTTTGTTAGAAAACATAATTATTTTTAAGTTAAATTAAATCTTAGGATATCTGCAGAGATTAGGATTCTTTTTTCTAATGCTTACGGTATTTATATTATCAAATTTTAAGAAAAATCGATTTGAAATTCTTAAATGAAGGTTATAGAGTTTGATAGTTTCGGAACGTTTGTTACTTTGTTAGGGCATTCAATTAAATATCCGACATTCACATACAAAAATTAGATGATACGGAACAAAAAAAAAATCATCATCTAACATTTAAATTAAATATAAAATCGGAAGATGGAAATATTTATTTTACTTAATATTTTATCTACTTTGCCTCTCTATATATGTGGCATCTCTGGACATTGCTACTTACAGACAAACAAAATTAAAAATGGATAAAAGATGGAGTCTTCAAGGTATGACTGCTCTTGTAACGGGTGGAGCAAGCGGAATCGGGTTCGTCTTTCGACTCGTTAACTATATCATATTTTTTTTATCCATTGTTCTGCCTTAATTTATTTAAGATGTCGCTAATTTTTTTTTTGGTGGAATAATTTAGGCATGCCATAGTAGAGGAGCTAGCCGGTTTTGGAGCTAGAATCCATATATGCGACATATCTGAAACACTGCTTAATCAAAGTTTAAGTGAATGGGAAAAGAAAGGTTTTCAAGTGAGTGGTTCAATCTGTGATGTATCCTCTCGTCCCGAGAGAGAGACACTTATGCAAACCGTCTCAAAGATGTTCGATGGCAAGCTGAATATTCTTGTAAGTTAATCTTAATTTAACTTATATTCTCATACGAAAGATATAGTCACGTATATAGTAAGATTTTTGTTACTCATTTTTGCTCAACATATATAGGTGAACAACGTTGGCGTAGTTCGCACAAAGCCAACAATAGAATATGTGGCAGATGATTTCTCGTTCCATATTTCAACAAACTTGGAATCTGCTTATCATCTTAGCCAGCTTTCACATCCTCTCCTAAAGGCTTCTGAATTTGGAAGCATTGTCTTTATTTCCTCTGTTGGAGGGGTTGTGTCAATGGAGTGTGGATCCATCTATAGTTTAACGAAAGGTACATAGATTGACTATTAATCAATAGATATATTTCCAATTATACTAGATATATGCAATAGTATTGTGATTATATATGTGTTTCATCATATAAATAAGAACTTTATAATTTGATTAGGTGATATGTTTTCAATTACGTGTTTAACTCAAAATGATGATTGGTAAAATATGAATATGAATTTGATTTTGAGTTTCGTTGATGGTTGGTAAAATATGAACTTAATGGTTTTGTCAAAAATAACAGTTGGAACGATTAGATTGATACATACATATATGTGATTTTCAACATAGTAGCCGAAAATACTTTTTGTTTCAAAATATGTGATCTAAGTGTCAAAATATAGGGGGTTTTATTCATATTATGTAACATATACTCCTTCTAATTCATTTTATTTGTTGTTTAAGGTTTTGACACATAGATTAAGAAATTATTTAATTTCTTGTTTTTTTCTAATTTAAAACATTGTTTTTTATCTAACTAAATAATATTCCACCAGCAGAATACAAATAGTCAAAAAATAAAATAATAATGAAAACAACAGATTTAAACTACACTTAATATGAATTAGAGGGAGTATAAAAAGAAGTATCTATTTGTATTTGTATAGATACACAATAAACAAGACTAAATTTAAAGCTATTTAATAATCTTGATGGATCATTAATCTTTCTCCAAAAGCAACGTTAATTGATTGTGCTAATACACTCATATCTATAAAGGTCTGATTTTCTTTTTGGATTCCTATATGCCTCGTATATAGTTTACCTTTTCGTTGTGTGTATGTGCAGGAGCTTTGAATCAACTAGCAAAAACTTTGGCGTGTGAATGGGCAAGAGATGGCATAAGAACCAATTCTGTTGCTCCTAATTTTATCCACACTGCTATGGCTCAACCTGTAATCAATGAAACCCTCCAGAAATTTGTTTTGAGTTACCAATTAACATCATGCAGTTACTTCTCATTCTTATATGTCTTGAAATCTTGTGAATAATCAGTTTTTCGAAGACGCGGAGTACAAGAAGAGTTTGTTGAGTAGAACTCCACTTGGTCGCGCTGGAGAGCCAAAAGAGGTTGCATCACTTGTGGCTTTTCTGTGTCTACCTGCAGCTTCATACATTACTGGTCAGACGATTTGTGTTGATGGCGGTCTCACTGTCAATGGTTTCTCCTATAAGCCACAGGCTTGAGCCCAGAGTGTATGTTGGTGATGCAGCTTACAAGTCTATATATTTCCTTTTGGCGTTGGTTTTTTTTTGTTTTATGCATGTTTGTTGTTTGTATTTATTTGCTTTGGTTTGCTTCGGTGTTTAGTCGTTCGTTTGTGTTTTCGTTTCTACCTTTGCTTTTGATCATTAATAAAAACCAAAAGGAGTAAACTCTAGTACTTTCCCATAACTTTTATCATTCTTTGAGAATTCACCGGATTAGTGAGGGCTTGGTTATCAATACTTGTTCTATATTAGTTGGTATCATAACCAAGTTTATCATGTTGCTCGTGCGTTACTATCACACGGAAGACAGGAGGAGTATCCGTTTATTTCGACTGAAGATATGTTCAAAAGATGCACAATATATAATTGTTGTTGATCCAACTAATGGTGTCTCCATCCATGGTCGATTTCGTATAGCAACTGAGAAAGAACACGTACGGCATTCTTTTCTTCAACAAGTCGCCATGGATGACTAATTGATCGTTCTGAAATATGCTCATATCGTTCCATATCTTTTGAGTTTTCCAATGCCTGAGACAGCCGATCTGGGACTCTTTCCATATGTACGTAGGGGTCTCCTACTTCTTGTCAAAGATCCCTGGGATTTTTTTTTGCAACAAAACTCATTGGTTTTTGCATGTCCACAAAAGCTCCAACTTTTTTTTGTCACAGAAGATATTGAATGATTTTATTATCTTGTCTATTGGAAAAACTGATTAAAAGTATGGCTCTTGTACTTTATCAAAAAAAATTAAAAAGTATGGCTCTTGTAATATTTTTTTTTTGTTAAAGGTAATATTTTCTTTTAAAATAATCCGATCATATGAAATTTTTTAATTACAAACTTATTTTTTTACTTAACACGGAAACATAATCTATAAGTTTCTTGGTTTTGGTTGTTCTTTGCTTTCACATGGTAAGTCTATTTCTCCTTTTTCTTTCTACAAAATACTTTTAGATTAAAAAATCAAAATTATATTAAAGAGTTCTAATATTCCAACTGCAATAATCACTATAAATATTTTAAATAACAAGATAGCCGAATTTTTTAGATTTCTGGGATTAATCTGGATTTATATTTTAAAATATCCTGGCAAAATTACAAAAGAAAAAATTCTAAACTATAATATTAGAAAGATCGAGTGGCACTATACGCGGGTTTTTCAGTATTTGTTTTCTATTTGTAGCTGTCATTTGAGTTTTTTTTTTTTTTTTTTTTTTTTTAATTTTATTACGATCATTTGAGTCTTTTTATTTATTTGTTATTTTGACGATCGTTTGAGTCTTTCTTTACACTTTTTTCGCCCATGTTGCCAATCTATACCTAAGTCGTTTTTAAATATTTTGTTTCCTCTCATCTTCAAATAGAAGTTGTCTCTTTCTTTCACTTATTTGATTTTTAATTTCGGTATGACTTTAATCCCACCTACGAGCAATGCAAGATTACATGTCTTTTTATTTCTCAATGTAAGAGCATCTGTGGAGTATTTCAACATTATTAAATTAATATTTTTAATATGTTTACTTCATTTAGTTAAATTTAATTAACACGGAAACATATTTTTTGGTTTTGGTAGTTGATATTCATATATTTTAGTACATTTTACCTCATATTTTTGGTGTGTTTTAGGTATATATGTATGATCTAATAAGCAATTTAGCATTACTTAATGCTATATTGAGTTTTATCTTGTTTTAATAGTTATATATTGCATTTTCTACTCGAATTTGTGTTTATATTTCAGATTTTCGGGATTTATGGAAGAAGGCGAAATTGAACGATGAACAAAGGACAAGAAAAGAGCAAAAAGCAACCGTAATCGGTTTACAACCGATCGCCATAACCGATCTGACATATTGGAACTCAAGAGCAAGTTTCCGCGATCGGATTGCAACCGATCGGGCAAACCGATCGGAGAAGTTGAAGTTCGTGAACATGTTTA
>VBRH01000402.1:137629-148019 GCA_014578085.1 Cardamine resedifolia | reverse complement strand
TTAGAACATGTTTATTATATGATTTCTAAAATAATACACAAAAAATTTAAATAAAAATTATTTTGATTGATATTTTGATCAATTATTCTATTTATTATATAAATATACAAAATATTATATATATATAAGCATATCTAATGATTTTAAATTAAAATAGTATAAATAATTATGGTGTTGCATATAATTTATGATATTTTGTGTATGTCATAATACTTGGTGTAATTACGCACATGACACATGATACTTCGTGAATGTCACTATGCGAAGTCAATTGTTCGTGTAGTTATGAAAACATTAAATTAGTTCGCATGTCTAGCTATGCCGTGGCCTATAGTTCGTATAACTGAGAATCATTTTTCCTTTATAAAATTATAACTAAAAAGGAAGAAAAAAAGGAAGAACTTTGGGTTTATCAAAAAAGCTTTGGCTTGTTTACAGCCAGATTTTATGTTTTCACCAGTGTTTTTAAAACCGGATCGGACCGGTTGGTTGAATCGGTCTAACCGAGAAGCGACTATCTAACCGGTTATGGGTAGAGATAAAACCCGGATTTGACTAAAACTGATAAAATCGGCAAAAAAACTGGTGATCCGGTTCGATGCCAAAACTCGGTTCACAAAATTTATGTCATAATTTAAATAAAATTAGAGTTTTGAGTAAATATTTAAACCAAAATTTATATTTATAACTTTTTAAATATAATAAAGAAAAATATTTATTTACTTATGTAAACTGATTATAAATTTTTATATCTACACATTTTACTTTTTTCCTCTTAAAAATTACTTTTTCATGTTGAATTTTAGAAAACGAATCATATTTAATATTTTATTATTTATTTGTATAATTTTAAATAATCAATATATTATTCAACTATTTTTATTCTGTTGAAGAATACAATAATAATTTTTTAATCATATTTTATGTTTAATCAAGTTTAGTGTTATATATATAATATATATATTATATTTCAAAAAGTCGGTTAGACAGATTGAACCGGTCCAATCAGTCACCCTGATGACGATATCTGGTTTTGAAAACCTTAGATTTTGGTTTTCACAGCCAAGGACACGAATCTTTAATGTTACTATTAAGACGGTGAGAAGATATTAGGAATTTAGGAGTAAGTGGGCCCTGGTCACGACACGAGGGCAGGTAAGCTGTGTGGGGCTTTTGTCCTCATGTCATCAAAGCCTGATTCTCTTTAATCTTTAGCAAATTCACAAACTTTATAGACTCAAAGTCAAATGTTATGATGTGTTTTAATATGTACATAATAACGCAACTATAGAAAACCATACATAAGACCATTTTTATTTTCTTAATCCTCTTATCGTTTCGTTTTCGTAGATCCATAAACTAGTCTACCTATAAAAACATTGTAAGAAATCAGAATTGTGAATACCAAAAAGTCAATTGACATTTTGAAACATAAAATCTTATATGATTATGATATGTGAAGAATGAAAATCTTAGGAGTGAACAATGAGCATGTCTATGTATGTTTAAACTCTCTCCAACATTTACCGTCGCTGCACACTATTTAAATTGCAATAATACATTGAGATATAGTTTAGGGTTAGTTAGGAAATTATGTAATTTTTAAACTTTTAGTAGAGATTTAGGTAGTTTTAAGTTTTTATTTGGAGAATGGGTAGTTTTTATGGTAGTTTTTTTAAGAAATAGAGGTGGGGTGTTTTTTTAGTTCCTATCTCTCTCATCTCTCTCTAACTCTCTCTAACTCTCTCTCTCTCTATCTCCTAATTCCAAATAAAAACTTAAAAACTATATAATTGTCAAAATTTATCTATAGTTTATACACTTAAAACTGCGACAGTTTTCATATTTTGTAAAGACATGGGATCAACTGCAAAACCATTATATTACAACCTTTAGCCCTTTACCCATAGTGATGTAGAAGCCATTAAAGCAACTCATAGCAATGTCACAATGTGATCATTTTAAAGGCCAAATTGATTTATTTTTTTGGTTGATTCAGACATGTTGCAAATACGGAATTCCCCACAAGGATATTTGTATCTGACCTTTTAATAAACTGAGCTGTAATAAAAAAAGACCCCCACCAGCCTCCTTTGACATTAATATTTCCACAAACTCACCACTCTTCTACTCTTCAAATTCACACATATCACATCCTTTCATAATCATATGTAAGTTACAATTTTGAATTCAACACATCAGAGACCATATATTTAAGAAGCAATTGAGGCTTAATTTCCAAAAAAAAAATGAAAACTCAAGGAATGAAGTAAATTCTTAAGGTAGATGCAATGCCACAACTCTATTCACATTAATGCTTTAAGAAAAAAGAAGATGAAGACATTAGAGATCGCTGCCAAACGCTCTCTTTGCTTATGATCAGCCTCCCACTGCAACTTCACTTGCCATAATCTCAGCATTCACTTGAATATTGTTCAAGTTTGGTTTTTCAGCCACGGAAGTAGCTTTCTCTTCCTCTCCTCTTTTCTCTGTTTCTTCTTTCTTCCCTTTTTTCTTTTCTTTGGCCTTCCCTGACTTCTCTTGAGTTTCAAGCTTTGGCTGAGACTTTGTTATGGGTTTCTTCAGTGTAGACGATGATGAGTCTTTTGGTTTCATCACACGAGGAGCTGCGGCTTCACCTCCTGTTGCATCACTGCTACTCTTTCTGCGTCCTAGCTTTGGAGATTTAGGACGAGTAGTTGGTATCTGCAACATTTTCATAGACCACACATCAATATAACAACAACAATTTCGAAAAGGTTTGGATTACATAGGAAGAGCAAAGAAGCAAACCTTCTTCAATTCAACCTTAGGTGGAGGTTCTTTGTAGAAACTTGGCATGGGACCAGCCTTGAACGTCAAGCTCTTCCTCAACCTTTTGATCTCTTCTTCCTGACTCTCCTAAACCATTTGACCCAAAAAAAAGAAAAATGTCAGATCAGTAAGATTTTTCTTCCATTACAGAAGAAGAGCCTTCAAAAGTTAACCTTTGATTTCGCCTGCAAATTGGTCTTCTCCACTTCCTTTGCATGGATCTTCTCTTCTAGTTTCATATAGAACTGAAAGGTAAACCCGAAAAAGGAGAAACAAGTTAAGATAATGATACTTAAACTGCTTAAAAAGTTAAAACGAAAAGATTGTAAGTACAAGAGAATGAGCAGTAGAAGAAACCTCCTTCCGTTTTTCAGCCCGTTCCTCCAACCTGAACGAAAATCCAGACGCGGACCCAACGCTGCTTCTCCGCCCACGAGGTGTAGAAGTTCTGTTGAACATCCAAAACATTATATATAGAAGAGATAAATATGTAGCTAATGAACAAAGGAAGGAGATGAAAACAAGTCATACGAAGTGGTAGTTGAACGGGCGTCCTCATCTTCCTTGTTTGCCATTTCAGCTTTAACTGGTTTAGATACTTTATCTGCCACCCTGTAAAATTACAGATGCATTCAGTTTTACACATTCAAACTATGGAAACATACGTACCAAAACAATGTAAAGAAAGAGGACTTACACAGCGGTGACTGATCCAGTCTCCTCCTCATTGTCCTTCTCCGCCACTTCATCTTTAATGGATTTAGTACCTTCATCTCCCAATCTGCAATTGCTGCGCGATAACAGTTTAGTTGACTATTCAAAAATTCACCTTTGCATATTTGCTTATATCATTCCACATTTACATATTTGAAATGAGCAAAGATTTTGACTCACTTGGAAGTAGGGCCTGAAGTGGCATCCGTAGAAATGGGTTTAACAGGCTGACACAACACAGAAGAATTGATAAGTTGAGAACAGGAAAGCTTAAAAACAAAACAAATAAAACAGATTGAAGTAGTTACCATAGTTTGCTTTTTGAGGGGTGCAGATACTAAACCGGTACGCTTGGTGGAAACACCATTGTTTGAAGATGGAGTGGTCTTTGGTTTGGAACCACTTGCAACGACAGGTTTAGGACTAGCCTTTGATGTCGCATCAATGCTCTTTCTAGTAATATCAGCAGGCGCTCCTCTAGTTGGAAATGAAGAGCTTTGAGAAAGGAATCTCGGACTCCTAGAAAAGGTCCCTGACTTTTTCTTAACAGCTTTATTATCCTTAGTTGCTTTACTCTTCACTGAAGTACCAGACTCAGGGAGCTCTGCTTCCTGCAGAGACAGAAGAGAGAGTGTTAAGACTAACAAATACACGGTTCAAAACATGAAGTCTTGTAAGAAGCATTACGATACCTTTACAGGCTTAGAGGCTTCATCTTTTGGAACATTAGCATTAACATTATCAGTAGATAAGTCGAAAGTCTCTGGTTTGTTCATGTCCTTGGAATTATCAACATCAACATTTGCTTCTTCTTTCTTTGATTCCGCAACAACACTCAAATCCTCGGACGCCATTCAGTGACAACTTCCCACAAAGCAAATGGTATATCCGACGAAGATAATGAAAGAGAACTCAGTTCAGATCCAATGACCAACTAAAGATGGATCTTCTTCTATTGAGGAGCCACCCATTGTTCCATCTGATCCTAAAGACTAAACATTGTAACATAGCAATGCTAATGTCAACAATCATTGAAAACAAAACAAAATCTTCGTAACGCTCAAAACTCTTTTCCTTAGAATTATTTTGATAATTGGTTAAAAACATATATATTACACCGAATCCGAAGCTTGTTTAAGTTGAAAATCATAAAATTAACTTCCATTTTCTGCAACAAAACGCTATATTGTGATCATAATCTAATCACCATTTTCAGAAAACAGAGCAACTCTGCTCTGATATTGATGGATAAAAGATTTAAGAAAAAAGCCCTGATCCTATGGATTTCAGACAACTAAAAACAAACCCATGAGTCCAAGTCCAAATCTAAATCTGAAACAAGAAGAAAAATTACCCAACAAAACAAAGAAGAATCATTCACACAAGTACTTGTAAGACAAAGTGAATGAATAAAAAAGCCGTACCTCGATTAAGAAAGACAAAGGGTATAAGCTTTTTCTCTACTAAAGAAAGCTTCGAATGATTTGAAAGACACTACTGGCAAAAAAGAAAGAGAGAAGAAAAGCTAAGAGCGACGAGTCTTGTATCTGTGTGTGGAATTAGCAAAGAAGGATGGCTTTTTCTACGTCAAAGGAGAGAAGATGTAGACAAAACGAAGCCCAATTTACGAAAACACCCCTCATCTTTTGCTAGGTCTTTGACCTTTTTAAAGACTCCTCTCACTAAAATCATTAATTAATTAAAATTATAAGACAGCTAATTAGTAGATTTTCCCACCTATAACCACAGAATCACAATAAAACTAAAAGTATATAAACCAAAATTTTCCTATGGTTTAGGTGCTAAATTTGGGTGTTGCAATCAGGGTCAACAATATGGTCAATGAGAGTGATTTAGGGGTAGAATGGTAAATAGAGATTAAAGAAAGAAAAAAACGCAAATGATTGAGGAAGACAAAGGCAGTGTCGGAGAACGTGGGGAGAAGAAGAGGGAGGTCTCCGTTACAGCGAACCATAAACATAAAAATGAGACCCTCCACGACATCCCCGCCGCGTATAGACCCCACTTCTTCGTCCGTTATTGATGACGTGTCACGACCGTTTCACATGATTGGCTTTCACGTTTCGGGCCCTGCCCGCCAGCCGCGCGTTAGCTGTCTCTCGACGAGTTCTTTCACCAAGAAAATACTGTTCCACGTAAGCTTGTGATTTCATTTCCCACCGTCAGATCTTGTAAGCGGGCCCCACTGTGTTTTATGTATATATACAAGTATATTATTACACGTTTCAATCATTCAGGTTTCTTCCAAACATTTTTTACGGTGAAACTCTTTTCATACTCTTTTTGACTGATGCTGTCGTAACCGAATAATTTTTTTTAAATGTATCCGTTCCAAAAGGAGTTTGAACTCGGAGCACAAGGAAACTCCCTTGTGTTACCGCTAGGCCACAAACTCTTTGGTAACTGAATAAAATTTGGATATAGATTTTCAAAAATAAAAGTTTGTCAAGTAATTATTTGATTTATGTAAAGAAATTTCTTCAATAAGTTCAACTAGCTCATTTAGTTTGGTATAAGAAAAAAAGGGTATACATATCAATAAAACAAGATTATCAAACAGTAGCAGAGACATTATTCAACTGATAGGTATGTTTCAGATAACATCCTTAAGTATGGGCTAGCAGCTAGTATTTAAAAAAAAAAAAAAGAATTTTGTTGGGTATTCATCTTTTGTTACTAATATGACCCCTCAATGCACAAAGGCAAAGTATTGAAAGCATCAACATCATCACCTGATTTTAATTATGTCTCCTTATCCTTCCACTACAACTTCTATATACAACAAACACATCTTTCATATTTTTGTTCTAAACTTTTATAGAAGTATTAATAAACAATCAAAAAAAAACCTACACATCCATATTTTTTTATTTTGTCTTTCCATCTATCAACTTACTTTCTTGTGGTCTCTTTGTGTCCCTCTTCTCCATGTTCTGCCTCTTGTATATATTCATTTTGTTGCAGCCCTTTTTGTAGTTTCCTACAGTCTAAAGTAAAAATAGGAAGAAGAATATTATAAATTATCATTTTGAAATATTGAATACACTATAGATCTTACAATTAGGAGACATTTATAACAACAGAGTGACATTTATACTTACATTAGTCGTCATCAGTTATGAGTACTCATTACACTTCTTCAGACAACAATATCTTTCGCGCCAACTTCATTACACGTTTGCTGATGAATCTCAACGATCCTTTGCTTCCTCGTCTTGTAATTGTTTCAGTCTTACAATCGCCGTTATGAATTCCTCATAGTCTACTGTGTCTTCCAAGTGCACATCCGTCTAAAAATGATCCCAATATGTAAGAAAAACTATGAACCAAACTTATATTATGATCACTAGAAATTCCATATATTGAGACAGTACTAGTGTCTGCTTACTGGCATTTGTATAAGACTATTGATGTCAGAGTTGTCAAGATTTGCGTTGAATCTTTCAAGACCGCTTTTGAGTTCTTTACAAGTTACTCGCCCGCTCTTCTGACTGTCTATAATCTTGAAGGTTTCTCTAAGCCCATGAATCTCTTCTTCAGAAAGTCTTTCTGCAATCACCTGCAAGAGAAACACTAATAATCAGATATTCTCTCATAAATACTATCTAATAAGAAACAATCAAAAGCTTCTTTATTAATTGTGGTACCCTTAAAGCCATCTTCTTGAGCTTGTCTGTTGCTGAAAACTTCCTCAAGCGACTCAATGCAATTGTGTCAAGCGGTGTATCTGGTGCATTTCCTTCGTCCCTAATCCATGGATGGCCTGGAAAATACAACAAGTTTAAGTTCCATATCTGCTTAAACTATGAAGTTACATGATTCTAGGGACTTACACAAGACTTGTTGAGCAGTCAGTCTTTGTTTCGGGTTTCTTTCAAGCATTTTTCTGATCAAATCTTTTGCGCTTTCGGAGACTTTTGGCCAAGGATCTGATGACAAATCAAGCTCACCCTCCAGAACCTCATTGAAAATGTCTTCTTCCGTTTCTGCTAATTGAACAAACAGAAATGAGAACATATCCAAAACACATATATAGTTAGTGATCAAAGTAATAATCTTACCTCCCCAAAACGGAGCTGAACCAGACAGTAGCACGTAAATCATCACACCGGCGCTCCAAATATCTGCTTCTGGACCGTAGTTCTTGTTTAGAACTTCAGGCGCAATGTAATACGGACTTCCAACCACATCCGTAAAGTTTTCTCCTTTAAACAACAATCAATATACATATCTCAGGAAAACATCTAATCTATATTAGAGGAAAACAAAAAATCTTTGTTTTGTAAGAAACATACCAGGCTTAAGGAACGTAGATAATCCGAAATCAATAGCCTTAAGAGGCGAATCTTCTTGATCATTAACAAAGAGAAAGTTCTCAGGTTTAAGATCTCTGTGCATTACACCTAAAGAATGACAAGTCTGAACCACACCAAGTATGACTTTAGCCAAGTGAGCAGCTTTTCTCTCAGAGTAATGGCCTCTCTCCACTATCCTATCGAAAAGCTCACCTCCTCTGCACAGCTCCATCACCATGTGAACAGCCACTGAATCCTCATAAGCTCCTTTGATGGAGATCACATTTGGTTGTCCCCAGAGATGTTTCATTATCTCAATCTCTCTTCTCACATCCTCCACGTCTTCTTCATTCTCTAGCTTCCTCTTGGGGATCGACTTGCACGCGTATTCCACCCCTGTTCCTTTCTCCACACACACGAACGTTGTCCCAAACTGCCCGTGACCTAGCTTGCTCCCTAAGTTATAATATTCCTTCAAATGCCCTGTTTTTGTCATCAACACAGACTCTGCTTGCAACCCTGCACTCATCAGTCTCCTCACATTGTGAGCCTTTCTTCTGCTGTTACCACACGCGATCCCAACCGGTCGCTTCTTATTCTCTTCTTCACTGCACTTCCTTGTCGTTTCATTCTTCTTTCCTTCTTGTTCCTGAGACTGGTGATCTGAGTTTGAAACACTCGTTTGCTTCTGCGCCTTCTCAGGATTTTCAAGTAGTTTGGGGTCTTCATGAGTGTCATTGAGCTTGGGTTTATCATCCTTGAGCATTAGCATTGGCTGAGGAGGCTTGTCTTGAAGCTGTGGCTTTAAGGGATTATCCATGATGAGATCTGTGGGACGAACCCATGCATTGGATTTCGAATCCACACAATTATGGACCATATGAACACATACATTCCCCATTTCTACAATCTAAATCTCGATCGCTATACAATAATCTACAAAGAAAGTCCCTTTTCTTTCTTTTTTTCTTCCCTTTCACGCAAGAGAAAAAACCCTTAATTTGATCTCATAGAGACAAAGATCTCCCTTGTCTAACGCCACAACCTCTTGCATGAACAACCACAGATAAATCTCCCAAACATTAAATCTGATCTAAGAGAGAAAGATCTCGAGGTCGGCTGTATAATTAACCAGATATAAAAAAAATTGCACGAATCATCTCATTTTGTAAGAAACGCACACAATACACAAATGAATAAACGAAGAAGAAAAAGAAGAAGATAATGGGAATTGAGCAGGAAGATGATTTGACGAATAAGAGGAATTGGGTCTCACGTCGTGACTGAATTTTTTTGGGGGATTTATTAGGGTTTTTGGCTTTTCCTCAATTAATTTACTTATTTGATTCTCTCCTCGTAACCTAAACCTAACATATGACGACTCTGTGAGGTTGTGTCAAAGATTATTTAGTGTCTGTGTACATGCATCGATTAACAGTTTGGTCCCTTCAAAATCCGTAATTGTTAAGAAAAATCTTCTCGACCAAAAAATATTTTTTCTTATCTTTTTCCTAAATTACTCCATGCCACAAAATGGTAACTAATCTTTCAAAAACCGTAAGGTTAGGTTTCAAATCTTTAATTCCACTCCATAACTCATAGTACTTTTGACCATTTTTATTTTATTACCATTTAATGGAATTTACGAATTATATATCTAAGACTTAGAAAAATGTAGATAACTTTTTAGACAAAGTGATTTAGTATATGTTTTTTTGGTTGGTATGATTAAAAAAAAAGACACAAAACCATAGTAATAGATACTTAGATAGTACCCACTCGGCAAAACGTGCAAGCCTCTAACATTCGACGACGATTCCACCAACGCTTCTTCGAAAGTCATAATACACATTTTAAAGATTATATATTTCTCAAACGTCCTTGGCCAAGCCTGAGAGATCAATCTCTCCAGAGGAATATGGACGTCTAGGCGCATTTTCGTCATTGCGGTACTCCTCTACCTTGGGATGGTCTTCAATGGGTATCCCTCTCCTAGTACTTGACTGATGGTCTCCCATGATATCAAACAAGCCGCTTGTCATCTCTTCCGCTGCTTCAAAGAAACTCTTCATCCCGTTCAAGAAATGGCGTTCGATGGCATCTACATCGCTGCGGAGTCCCGGGAAGTTTAGTGGGTTTTTCTCCTCAAACTGATTTGGAAGAGCTGATCTCCTCACCATCTGGTCTGTGACATCCTCTTCTGTGTGCTCTGTGTTGGATTGAACTACTTCAGAGGGCCTGAACCAGATACAGAACAAATAAGTGATCATAAATCAACTTCAAAGATGACAGATTTCAAACTTTTTTTTACAGAGATCATAATACTTAAGCTGAGCTACATTTGTAAGTTGTAACATAATGTTTCAATGGTAGAGGATCTTCTCACATGAGAAAAGAACAACAACAAACCACAAGAACTAAGCAATATCACAATTTTAGTGCATAAATATCACTAAGCAATATTTATGCAACTCATACTAGTAATCCCAATCTCAGAAAGACTCATTATTGAATTTAGCTTTTTACATAATAAAGTAAACTTAAAT
>VBRH01000402.1:101533-122351 GCA_014578085.1 Cardamine resedifolia | reverse complement strand
TTTTTTTTTTTTTTGTCAAAATTTTGCAAAGTAGCATTTAACAAAAGAGGAGAGTCTCCGGCTTAAGCTGCCCCCAAAAACTTCGTTGCAGCAAAGCAAATCAAACTAAAATCCCATTAGCAAAGCTTCTTCTGTCCAAGCTGATCTGCTACCATAGCATCCTCGTTCTTCTGCATAGCTTTCTTGGCTAGTTCATAGCCAGCAAAGTTCATAGCACCAAGAGGTGCCACCCAAAAGAACCTCGGGACTGCTCCTTTGAACAAACCAAGGGGTCCCTCATGGCGCAGAATCGAGACAGCAACCATCGACATTGAGATCGGTCTCCCTGGTGTTGCAGTCATCATTCTCGTCTTCATCACATCAAACGGCGTTGTTACAACTGCTGCAATCCCTCCCGACACTGCCCCAACCGCTATTGTCTCCCATGCCTCCAGTTCTCTTCCCAGTACTTGCGCCACCATCTACAAAAGCCCATACAAACCCCAATCATAACATTTACAGTCTTGACCCTTTTGATGATCTCATCATTTCAGTTTTGTACCTTTTTGGACTCTGCATACAGTCCCATGCCAACAACGTATAGTGGAACTTCACGGCAAAGAGTTGCGCCTGTCCCACGGAAAAAACCCCTTGGACCATCTTGCTTCCACGTCCCTACAATGGCTTCCCCAACATTGTTAAACATGCCAGCCTGCAACCGTTGCTTCAGCACCTCACATGGAATCCGCACTGCCGTGCCCAATAGCGTGCTGCAGAATGATGCGATCGATTGAACCTGCATCAAAATGCTCAACCTTGATTACCGAGTACAAAACACAAAGATCAGAAAGCACAATACAGAGGATGCAACTGTTAACTGAAAGTGGCTGGGTTCTTCTTCAGAAATAGCCTTGATAGTGAATTTTGCAGAATGCCTCTGGAAGAAAGTTAACTTACTAGATGTAATATAACTATAGAGGACACAAGCAGTCTTTAGGTTTCTAGGAAGATAACATGATGTTGGGTTTTCCAGAGGACAAGTGCAGTTTTCGGATCCATTAATACTAACTTCTTCAGTAACGCAGCATCTATAAGAACCATAGTATAACATAAACTTGAAGCACAAAAATTTCTTCCTGGCGAAACCAGCCAAAAAGTGAGTAGTGTGATCATCACCTGAATTTCTGGGAGATTGGGAGCAAAATTGATCAGCACAAGTTTGCTTGCTTCGAATATTCCTGTCCGCAGGCCATGGCTACAACAATGAAAGATATTAAGCCACATTAGAAATGAAATTTAACAAGTAGAAGTAAAAATATCTTTGATTGGAAACAACTGAAAAGACCTTGAAAATTGTCCAAGAATTGCTGGAATAGAACCCTTATATACTCCCCGTACACCAATCTCTGGAAGCTTTGCTATAACTTCAGGAAATGATAAGGTCGACGCTTGCACACGTGTCTAGCAGTGAAAGTGATAATGAATCCATCAAACCAAAAGTACACAACAAGAAACCAGGAGGAATTATTTGCATACTACATCTATCTAAATATGCAAACATTGATCAGAGCCTTGTTTTGTGCTAGCCTAGTTCTCACCAAACTTGTCCAAACTGAGCATGTACTTATATTCAGCTGCAAAAGTAACAAGAGGACTCACCTTGATTGTGTCAATCGGATGCATTAAGGAAGTGGAGAGAGCAGAGGCAAGCCCTCCCGCTAATGCAGATTTTAGAACATCTCCAGCAGGTAAGGCCACAGGGGGTGCAACAGCAACAACAGTCGCAGCTTCAAACCAGATGTTACTGTACAAGTAAAGCAGCATCGATCACCATTGGTATGACAACAAAAATTACAGTTTCAAAGTGTTTAAGGAAATCAACATGAATTAGATGAGAACAACGAAGGGGGAACTAATCCGGTTCAATCCAAACAATTCTACTGGCATTTTACTCAAACTTCTTAGCGCAAAGACAAACTGCTACAAAATAAAAACATCACTTTTGCTCTACAACAAAGAATAATACATACCGAGGATCATCTTGTAACCGCTCATATGGCAGCAAAACCATGAAATTACGGAAGTGACCATATGAAATAGACTCCTCGGTATCAGCCTTCAAAAATCTCATCATTGCTATAGCATTTTCTTCATTAGCAGGAAGTCCTGCGTTATTTAGTGATGCCAATATCTCACTTTTCTGAAGAGTACCAGACTTGGTCAAACAGAGAGAAGTATAGGCACGGAGGATGGTTGGCTCCTTCTGTTCCATCAAAGACAAAAATTGCTTCCAACCAAACGATTTTGAGAAAAGATGACTCCTAGCTCGTCTCATAAATTCCCTGGCGTATCTTTTGGGCAATTTTCTTCTCCTCATTGCAATTTCCAGATCTTCCAAAGTTACTTTACCATCACCATCTCTATCTAATTCTTCAAAGAACCTCCTGCCTGGAAGCCACAGAGGGTTAAATTGGATTAAATGGAATAAATTATAGTACATGACCTAAACACCCAATGTCCATCCAATTTCAAAAACAAATAAGAATGTGTTCCTCCTATTAGCAGACAATCTAGTATGGTAAAAACTGCAACACACGTTACTTAAGGTATAACGGTTGAGACATTAGATTAGGGTGATGACTAGAGCTGTAAGCGAAGAAATGATATAAGATTTCTGTAACCAAAGCGACAACAGGTATTCCTTTTCAATAATTCAACCAACACAAAATGCCTTCAACAGTCAACTTCAAGATGAGTAATAAACAATGCCAGCACGCTTCTCTCATTGCTTGCCAAGTTGCCAAGAAAAGGTAAGGTTCCAAATAAAAATTGGAGGGTGCATACCTTCAGACTCTGTGTATCTGAAAAAATCCTGAACAGATATTAGTTTTTTCTTGTCCGGATGGTCTCCTGAAGGTCGTCCTAATTGCGGTAAAAGCTCAATAAGTTCAGACAATGAAATTGTGGACAGTGTGGTTCTCAAGCGCTCTACATTTGACAAAGGTATACTCAGTAATCCACTTGCCAGCTTCTGTGGAGAATCAACTGCATTTTCCTCCTTACCAGTAGTACTGACATTACTGTCATCACCATCTTCACTGATGGGAGATGTCAGACCAACTATACCTGATGCCACATCTCCAACTCTGGCAAACATCAAGTTCCCAAGGAATCCATTAACATCAAGTTTTCTAGCCTCCCAAATGTTAAAAATAAGTGGACCATCAGTTTGAGTGAACGCATCAGCTTCCTTGGAAAAACAAGATTCAGTCTGTGAACTGTCCTGTATGAATTGGTCCAGCTTCTGAAGATTCTGAGTCAACATTTCAATAACAAAACCCATGGCACATTCAATCGAAAAAGGGTTGCCTTCCTTTTCTGCAGATTCAGCTGATTGGCTCATTTCTTTCCGATTAGCAAATGAAGTCTTTGATTTAAGTCCATGTTTACGTGAATGCAAAAGACTGCTCTCATCAACCCCTATGTTGTGAATCCTCTTTTTACCTATCTTAAAGGGAGTAGGAAAAGCATGAATAAAGCCACTAACCAACAAAGACCAAGTCATCGCAAACTTGAAGCAATTCGTACAAGAATCATTATCTTTATCCAAAGACTTGCCTTTCTTCACCACCACCTCATCTCTACGACTAGTCAACTTGTCAAAGAGTGACTTCACAGGGATCTTTATAGACAAACCTCTCTTTCTCTCTTCACTAACCACACACTGAAGAACATTGTCATCCGAATCGGGACTAGCACAAATTCGCTTCTTCCTGTTTCTTCCAGCTGATCTCAAAACAAAAGCCAGATCCTTTTCTTTGCTTATCCAACAACTTTCAATGTCTTTTGCCGCCTTTTTAACCCCGAGCTCGATCGGGTGAAAAGCATCTTTAACTACTTGGATTGAATTGAATATAGTCTCGATATGATCATTCTTTGACACCATTGCGTCACTCTTTCACTGCAACCATTCAATGGAGATACCAAAACACAACAAGAAGATCGAATCCAGTAAGACGAATTCGATAACCCTAAAATCAAAACGGACGAATCGAACTTCTTAAAGAAACCCTCTGGTAAAGAAACCCTAAAAACTGCTCGAAAAAAGGTATTGAACGAGGGAACAAGATGAAATCAGAAGAATGACGATTCAGATATCGATTTCGCCATTGGAACAAAGACCGTTAAGCCAAAGGCGAACGAGAATACGAGAATCGGAAGGATATAGAATGGAGAAAAATGAGAGCTAAAGCTTGAAACAGAGAGAGCAGATATGGTGAGAGTAAGAAGAGAGGAGGTAACCATGAAATGATGATGACCCTCTTTAGCCTTTTTGTTCCCTTCTTCTTTCTTTCTTCTTCTTTGTTTTTTTTTTTTCCGTTTATTATAAATATTGGAAGAAGATAAAGACATGGATATTATAACAGATAATAATTAATAAATACTAAATTTACGTATTTTCATGTAATGGATAAATCATGACCGAGTTAATGGATTTTATGCTACTATAACTAAATTTAATTAAAATAAAATCAAGGTCTCGAAATGTATTTTCCTTTTACATCAGTCAAATATGTATTTTGTTTGCCTTAACTGTTTTTCTAAAAAAAAAAATTAGAGATTAGATGACAAATAAAAAAATAAAAATTAGACATTTAGATTGTTAAAATAAAATATAAAAAGGATGAAGTAATTAATAATAGTTTTGTGGAGGGAGTTGCTGCTAATAAGGGGAATGGATGGATAGAGGCTGAGGTGAGACGTTGCTGGAGCCACATGACACGTGTTCTTAAATTTCCATTAATGGATTTTTTTAATTCAAAGACTAAAACGCCCTTTTTCTCTGCGTTTTAATTGTGTTCTTTTTAGCAATGAAACAAGTCTTTGGTGTCACAAAGATACCACAAGCTTATAATATCCATACAACCTGCATTTTAACAATGCAATTCTATAACAACAAAATAAAGAAAGAACAGAGATGATTCTATGGAGTCTTTTGATTAAGATATGCATCAGAAAGCGGATCCGCTGCCTTTAGTTTTGCCGAGCATTACATCTTTAGCTTCATTGATCTTAGATGCCAGGAAATGGCTACCACCTGCATCTGGATGGTTTGCAACCATCACTTTCCTGTGTGCTTCCTTCACCTTCTCTGCTGTTACACTCTCCCTGCGATTCAACCCCAAGCCCACATTTGAAACAATGTTACACTTTCTTCAATGAAACTATAGCAAACTTAATCACAAATTAGTTGAAGATTGAAAACCGAAGTATGAGTGTTCCTTCACCTGATGCCAAGAATAAGAGCAGCTTCCCTTTTCGTCATTGTAGGCTGGAAACCGCCTTCATAGAATTTCTTCATTTTGGGCCTTGGTGGCCTTGCCTTGAATGCTTGCCATGCTTGGATTCCATATCTACCAGCAAGTGCAGTCGCAGCTACCGCAATCCCCGCTATAAATGGAGTCGCCTGATGTACCAAACACATAACAAAATTATGCATTTGTATTTACTTTATTCTTCTTACCATCATCATTCTCCAATTCACAGGGATACTAAATCAAGCTCACTTATCGGATGAGATATAAAATGTTGCATTCTTTGTTCGTTTAGCTTTTAAGATCGATTGGTTAGATAACCAAAACATTTAACAAATAGGACTAACAGTGAAAGGCAAATAAAATTGCAAACAAGGAAGCAGAGAGACTTAAGACAAATGCATTCGTGAAAGAAGTTTAAACTATGAAGTAGTTTGCATTGAGGTTTAAATTTTATCAAACCAAGCACAGACTCTTCCAGATCTTACAAATCCATCATTCAGACTCTTCAAAGGTCTTACAAGAAATATTCATTTCCTTAATAGAATTATCGATTTAGCTTAAGAACATCCAGCACAATCATTATCTCTTGAATAATTAAATGAAACTCCACTTGATTTGAGATTCCAAACGTAAGCATAGAAATGAATGCAAAAACAAGACTTGAACAGACCCATAAGCCAATAAACCCAGATAGATTAACATGAATGGATTTTTGGAAATGCAAATGATTTATGACTTATAATTTCCCAACATCAAATCGCAGAACAAGTTTATAAAAACGATTGACCAGTAATTAGACCAGATTCACAAAGCCTAATTCATGAAATGAAACCACGAATCGAAAGCAGATAGTAAATCTAAATATTAACGGGACGAAACTCACAACTAACGGATAAACCCTAATTTCTGGAAGAGAGTAGAGCTTCGAATTACCATTCAGAGATCTGAGACTCTTCGTTACATCCACAAATTTATTTGGAGTCGTTTTTTCAGAGTTGGATTGGCGAATTTATCAGTGGTGATGTCTGGTGCCTCACCGGTGCCGTCAGAGCTCTCCGATAGCTGTAACCAAAATTGGGACTAAAAATCAATCAAAGCCTTTGAGCAAAACCGGTTTTTAATGCCAACCGGTTCTCCTGGTTACGTCTGATCAATTTCGCAATGTCGGTTTTGTTTTTTTCTTCCCACTTTCTAAACCGATTTCGGCATTTCGCAATGAATAAAAAATTAAAAACTCTGAACATTTGAATGAGACGAACAATACTCTTATCACATCAAATGTTAAAGAACAACCCACGGTTTAACTTTTCTTTTCTACATCAAAAGAGATTTACTATGGCATGGTTTTAGCTCTTTTCTTATTTGCATTTTCAGGTACTAGCGATGCGAAAGAGAAGACCAAGGATCCAAAAGAGCTACAACCCCAACAAAATTCCACACCAACATATGAGAAAAAAGTATGATAAAGAAAGGAAAACAGATTTTGGATCACAAGTTCTTGAAAGCAGAGTTATGTGCATCCTTCGAAGGAGTGAGCCTAGCCAACAATGCCTTGTTGGGGCAATGATCTGCGTCCACAAAGTAGTAATTCCCATCCGCCTTGAAGCTCACAAACGGTCTTTGCGTGTCTGGATAACGTATGTCTGAGAACTTCAGTGTCTTTGGGGTAAATGTGGCGAGCCATGTCATCATCTCAACCTCAAAAGTGTCTGAACCAGGCTGCCACCTCAGCTTGTGCACGTAGGGGCTAACAAACCAGTGGAGAGCAGCGGTTGTGGATGCGCTGAGGAAGATCACTGTGGAGGCAACAGCACCCTTCATGATCACATTCAGTCCCGGGGAAGTCATGAAGGTGATGACCGGACCAAGAGACACCGAGAGACAACAAGTGGAGAGTGAGAGGAGTTTCACTTTCTTAATGGTGGATGAGATTGGGCCATAGTAAACAACCCCTCCACCATTCTCTTCTTTGTTCTCTTGGGGTCCGATACTGATCTTGTGATCATCATCATCCTCTCTAGTCTTTGGTCCAAATGATGCCCAGCTTCTCTGGCAAAGGGATGGAACCTGGAATCTGACCTTAGGGGTCACTGATGATGACCATGATCCTGCTATTGACCGATGATGAAATCCTGAAAAACAAAAACAAGAATTCTGATGCTTGATGAATCTGTGCCATTCCTCTAATTTAAAAATAAGACACTAGCAAAACATGGAATTCGACTAAATAGTTAGCAATTTCGTTAAATTGAAGATCCAGGCTAGATCTGATTTGACTTTTGAAGGATGGAAACACAGCCAGCACTGAAAGACAAGATCAATGGCACTGAACAACATCTAATACTCAAAATGCTTCTGGAAAAAACATAGCCTTCTCATCCACAAGAAGCTCAAGCCAATTCCAAAATCCGTTAAAGTTTAAGTCAGACCCAGACTATAAATAAATTGCCTTAACCAAATCGAAGACTCAAAATGCTTCAGGGAAGTGGCAAAACCCTAACCTGTCATTTGTCATTCAAATGAAGCTATGGTAGACAATGCTCAAGTCAATTTCAAACCCATTGAAGTTTATTAGATTAGGTCAGATAAAGCTAAGTACTTTCAGGATAAAATCGAAAAGGGAAAACAGAATCAGGAGAAAGGTTTAAGCATTTGGATACAAAACCCATAAAGCTAATAGCAGCCACTACTCTAAAGCCGTAACAATGGGTAGATTCTAAAAACCATGATGAGGGTTTCTTCATAGTGGAGAGATAAAGAACCTGTAGTGAAGGTTGAGGAAGAGAGACGCCGGGATTGAGAGCGAATCAAGTGAATCAGAGCTGATCTTCCCATCGCCGTTTTTGTTGCTCGATTGCAAAAATCACAAGTTCCTAAATGAATGTTGTAGGGTTTTAAGGATTGTTTATTTTGTCATAAAACAAACACTTGAATCTTATGCCGAATATTTTTAGTGGTCCAGTGGCGAGAGTTACTCACCTTCAATGCTAAAGGACTCGTGTTCGATTCTTTATTCTACTTTTCACCTTTGGTAGAAATTAATATTTTTCTGGCTAAAAGTCCAAACTTGTAAATCATAGAGAAAATGCATATGCTTTTTATTATTGTAGATCAAACATGAATTAATTTGATTATGAAAATAGTTGTCTCTTTGTAGAGAGATACCATCGTCCATTTTTTCATTTGGTGATTAGATGATGATTTCGTGGGATCTCCGGATGGTAACTATATACGTTGTCGTTGGGGGTCTTCAAATGATTTGTGGAACAAGTGAAAGAAAAATCATCATGTCTTCAAGACTAAATGGAGATGTTATATACTCGGAAGATATTCTAAATGTATTAAGAGGTTACATGTAAATGGAGGTTGTTAATACGGTTAAGTGTCATTAGTATTGCTAACAAGTAACAAGTTAGTTAGTGAGCTGATCATACATGACCTCTATGCAAACAAGTTTGTAAGAGATCCAAAATGGTAAGAAGTTGTCTATCTAATCTAATTTAGAATTAGAGTTTAGAGAAAAGGAAAACAAACAAATCTATAACAAAAAAACATGTAAGTTTGATGAAGAGAGGAATACGGACATGACATTAGCAAGGTTAAAAAGTCAATGCTGTAAGAAATACAACGACAACGGCCAATATTAATTAATCAATCAATCACTCACTTATTATAAACTCTATAGACCACCACCACTCTTCATATTTTATAGTATTTTTCTACTGAGTATGATTCTGTAACCAAAAACATTGAAATCATCACCCTTATCATTTTCATTCATCCATGGCTCGATTCCTTCTCTTCTTCCTCATTCTACTCCCTTACACATCTTGTTGCAGAGACGAACAAGAGAAAGACAGAATCTATCACCTTCCCGGAGAACCCAACGATGTCTCATTCTCTCACTTCTCCGGTTACATCACTGTCAACGAGTCTGCAGGAAGAGCTCTCTTCTACTGGCTCACTGAGTCACCACCGAGTCAAAACCCGGAAACGAAGCCTCTTGTTCTCTGGCTCAACGGTGGTCCTGGTTGCTCTTCTCTCGCTTTCGGCGCTGCTGAAGAAATTGGACCTTTTAGGATCAATCCTGATGGCAAAACTCTTTACCACAATCCTTACTCTTGGAACACATGTATCTCTCTCTCTTTCTTTCTCCATTTCTCTGCATTTTCTAACTTCAAATCCTTAAATTAACACTCTTTCTATTGTGGGCAGTGGCGAATTTGCTATTTCTTGAATCTCCAGCTGGTGTTGGGTTTTCGTATTCGAATACTTCCTCTGATTTGTACACTGCCGGAGATAAGAGAACTGGTCAAAGTCTACACTTTTTTACCTCTTTCTTGATTAGATTCGTCATTCATCTGAATATTTTTCTGTTTTAATTTTTTGCAGCTGAAGATGCGTATGTGTTTCTTGTGAAATGGTTTGAGAGGTTTCCTCAATACAAGAATAGAGAATTCTACATTGCTGGAGAAAGCTATGCTGGTGACTTTAATTTGATTCTATTCAATTTGAAACCTTTTGCTCTTTGGTCTATAGCTAAGCTTCACTCTCACTTTTCTTCTTAGGTCATTATGTTCCTCAGTTGTCACAAATCGTTTATGAGAAACGTAATCCAGCTATCAACTTCAAAGGCTTCATTGTAAGCACAAAATCAATTCAAAATCAAAACTTGTTTTTTTTGTGTGTGTGTGATCAAAGTAGATTTTTTTCTTATTTAGGTTGGGAATGCTGTGATTGATGATTACCATGATTACGTTGGGACATTTGAGTATTGGTGGACTCATGGATTGATATCTGATCTCACTTACCACAACTTACGGATCACATGTGAATTTGTATCATCAGAACATCCTACCCCTGAATGCGTCAAGGCTCTTGAAGCTGCAGACTCAGAGCAAGGCAATATTGATCCTTATAGCATTTACACTCTGACTTGTAAGCAGGAGGCTGCATCTCTAAAATCCCGCTTCTCGAGGGTTCGTCATGTGAGTTTTCCATCACTGCCCATTATTCCAATCTTTTTGCTCTTTATATCCAAACAGCTTGAGTGGCTTAGTTTTAGTCGTTATGAACATCCAATTTTAGCAGGGACATGACATGATGAAAATCAAATCTTTATATGCTAAATTGGCTATGTAGCTTCATTATAGTCTCTCTTATGGGCTTCCAGATACAAAATGACCAATCTATGACTCTCACAAGAACCTTGTTTCTCATTTTAACAATTAGATAATGGTACATACATAGGTTAGTCCAAGAAGGTAGAGTGGCGATTTCATGATATCTAGACTGCAAATAAATTCTGATTATTTCTCCCTTCTACTTGAATCCAAATCATTGCTGACGCGTGTTAATTAGAATGTTGATATGCTTTATGGCTGCTTCTTCAGGTTCAAGTTACTCTACCAAGGCATAGTCCATAGGTAATGGATTTGACAAAATTTCTAATCTTGCTAAGTTTATTTTTTTTTTTCTTTAACTCAGCCATGGATGTGGAGAGCATATGACCCTTGCACAGAGAGATACTCCGGCTTGTATTTCAATTCTCCAGAGGTTCAAAAGGCTATGCATGCTAATATAACTGGACTTACTTATCCATGGAAAACTTGCAGGTAATAAACACATTAATGAGCTATCAAATTTACAAGAAATATTTTCTCTTGTTGCCATCCATGTGCAATACTGATATTGTTGTGTTGTTTAGTGACATCATTGGAGACAAATGGGCAGATTCTCCTCGATCAATGCTTCCAATCTACAAGGAACTCATCGCCGCAGGCCTCAGGATATGGGTTTTCAGGTATATCTAATTCTCCTTTTTCTTATCTATCAACTGTCTTGTATCCCGCGGTTTGGTATCATCATGATTGATATCTTGTTCCATAAATTTGGATGTAGCGGAGACACTGATTCAGTAGTTCCCATTACTGGAACACGTTACTCCATTAGAGCCCTCAAGTTAACACCACTCTCCAAATGGTACCCTTGGTACGACAATGGACAGGTAGACAAAAACAACAAAAGCTTTTAATTCTCTGTTTCCTTTGGTTTCAGACTTCTTTCTTTAACTAATGTAGAAGTGAAACAACAGGTTGGTGGATGGAGCCAAGTTTACAAAGGCCTGACTCTGGTGACAATACATGGAGCAGGACATGAGGTACCGCTTTTCCGCCCTCGTCGAGCTTTTCTTCTTTTTAAGTCATTTCTCGACAACAAGCCATTACCAATGTAAGTTTAAAGACAGTGCCTCTGATAAAACCAGAGTTTCTCTGCAAGTGTATAATAAAATAACCAAGTAAGAACCTCTTTGTTCACATTCTCAGCTATCAAGTTCATTGACACTACTAACACTCGACCCTTTAAGCTTCTGTGTCTAATCGTATACAAATTACAAATGCTAATAATTTGCACTTTCGTGTCTTTTTTTCGCTGGTTCATTGTTAATTTAAAAGCTTTGAGTAAATTATTAATTTAATTGATCTGATACTAAAAAGAAAATACTAATGAGTGATTGTCTGTCGTTGTGTGTATTGCACTTTCATGTCTGCTTAAAATAAGGCTTTCTGTCACGGTTTTTATTTTCTTTTTAATAAAACAATACGTAAATATTAAAATGCATTTAATTAGGCACATGATCCTCTTTGGGATTGCTCACCTTCATGATTCCTTTTCTTGATTAACTAATTATTAATTTAGTATCCATTGCTGTGAAAAGAAAGCATTCAAAAAGTCAAAATCGTAAAATCTGGACTCATTGCTGCCTTATTACTTTGATTTCCGTATCTAATGCGATTCAAGTGAAATTGTAATTTACCATGTTTTACAATCATAAATAGGGAATATGATACAACTACAGAGTAATTATTTTGCTCAAGTGATTTCTTTGAAGATTGTTAACTAACCCCTTTTTCTTTTTTGGGTCAAAACGTAGATAACAGTATTGTATGAAGATATTTATATAAATGATACAAACAAAAAGGCAGGACAAAAATAACCCAAATTAAAGGTTATGGTCCAACAAGATCCGCATTAGGTGAAAAATAGGAATGGACAAGCCAATAAATGTCAAACAAAATCAGCTTACCAATTAAAACCAACTCAATCAACTAATTATTTGTGATGAGTATTTTTAAATGGTTATCGTTTATAAAAGACTTGCAAATTCCCACTTTGTATTAAAAGTTCCTCCCTGCATAGACGATATATGTCTAGACGTCTCCATGTGAAATACATGACTAACTTACGGTGTAAGCAACCAATATCTAGCTTTTAACTAGTCAAAGCTATAGTTAAATTATGATATCATCAAATTATGAAAATTTCTTAATTTGAACAGAGAAGTTTACTATTATGACAATGACTATGTAACGATAAAATGAATAATTTAATCAAAGAAAGGATCAAATGAATAACATAGACATAAAATAATTATCAAGATGCCAATGAATCAAACAATTATGTGTAGAAACAAACTAGAGTAATATAAGGGTAGTCAAAATACTCGATTTGCAAGTAAGCTAATATGACCATATGCATTATAATCAATAGATAAGAGGACATATAATATTATTAAATACATCATGTAACACCTAAAATGGCATAAGTTGACAACGACCCTCGTTTTTTAAAAATTGCCAATTTATTCTATAAAATCATCATGGTGGAAATGAGAGACTCCCAAGAAACTAAAAAACAATAAAGAACTCTCTTTCTTTGATGATCAATGATGATCACAAAAAACAGAAAATGGCTAAAACTATATCAATGTATATGTTTATTATGCATGGTGATTGCATTATTAGACGTAGTGAGTAGTATTGAAGATGCTAATAAGGAGCAAAATATGAAGGACAAGATCATCTCTTTGCCAGGCCAACCTCCTAACCTCAATTTCTCTCAATTCTCTGGCTACGTTACTGTTGATTCAGCGTCAGGCCGGTCACTATTTTATTGGCTAACCGAAGCCCCTAGGCCTAGCGGCACCAAACCCCTAGTCCTATGGCTCAATGGTGGTCCAGGATGCTCCTCCATTGCCTACGGTGCATCTGAGGAGGTTGGTCCCTTTCGGGTTAATCCAGATGGAAAGACTCTTCGTCTAAATCGCTATGCTTGGAACAAAGGTATTCTTTAATTTGATTTGGCGTTTTATATCAATCTTATTGGTAATCATAATTAATTCAATCAATAATGTATGTATGCAGTGGCAAATCTGTTATTTTTGGATTCACCAGCGGGAGTTGGTTTCTCTTACACAAACACTTCATCAGACGAACTAACCGTGGGAGACAAGAGGACAGGTCTTATTAAATACTAAGATATATGGACCAGTAGTTTCATGATTACAAGAAAGTGTTAATTAATTACATTATTAATCAACTAATCATTACATATGATGTGGGGGACAGGGGAGGATGCATACAGATTCTTGATGAGATGGATGGAGAGGTTCCCTGAGTATAAGGAAAGGCCTTTTTACATCGCCGGCGAGAGCTACGCTGGTAATTCCCAACTTTTTTATTATTCATTTAATGGAGATAAAATTGTTATCTATTCCAATTACAGAGAATGAGAGAAAAAATGGGTTTTGTAAAATATAACCAAAGAAAAATGAGAGAAGCAACAACAACAACAACCCTCATTGACTTTTCTTTTATAGCCTAAATTAAAAGCCTCTAATGACACTATATGAATACGAAGATTGTAACGTTACGACGTAGCAGCTAAAAGTACCATATTAATTATACCCAAATGAGGGATATTCTTAATGGTTAATAATGAAAATTTATGTGATCATAACGCATTGGGTTTTGTTGTATTTGGTGATTAATTAGGACATTATATTCCGGAGCTAGCTCAATTGATTGTCAACCGTAACAAGGGTGTCAAAAAACCCGTTATCAATCTACAAGGGATTCTGGTAAGAATATATTTTGTATACTCATTTAGAAATCAACTTTTGAATACTAAAATGAATGATTAATGTATACATGAAAAAAAAATGAAAAGATGGGGAATCCTCTGGTGGATGATTACAATGACAACAAAGGGATGCGTGATTACTGGTGGAACCATGGGCTCATATCGGACGAAAGCTACATGGAACTGACCAAATGGTGTCTCAACGACTCCATCCTTTTCCCCAAACCCAACTGCAACGCTGCCCTGAACCAAGCCTTGTCCGAGTTTGGTGACATCGATCCTTACAACATCAATAGCCCTGCATGCACTACACAATCATCATCAAATGAGTGGATGCAAGCATGGCGATTTAGAGGGAACGATGAGTGCGTTGTAGGATACACACGCACGTATATGAACGATCCCAATGTCCACAAATCCTTCCATGCCCGCCTCAACGGCAATACTCCTTGGACCCCTTGCAGTCGTGTGATAAGAAAAAATTGGAAAGACTCACCTAAGTCCATGCTTCCCATCCTCAAGGATCTTCTTCAATCTCATCTCCGCATTTGGATCTTCAGGTATATAAGTAATTTATTATGTATATGTGTTGTGGTACGTTAAAATTTATGAGCTTCCAACTCAAAATCAATTTTACAGGTGCATGTATATGTATCTTATATAGTATTATTTTAGGTCTCATGTGAGATATTTCTAACAGAAAATCTTAAAATTTGTATAGTGGGGACTCGGACGCAGTGTTGCCGCTAAGTGGGACGAGGCATTCGATAAATGCAATGAAATTGAGGAGCAGCAAAAGGTGGTATCCATGGTATCGTTCACACGGTCTAGTGGGAGGTTGGAGCCAGGTTTACGAGGGTGGCTTGCTAACGTACGCGACGGTTAGAGCCGCGGGGCATGAGGTGCCATTGTCTCAGCCTCGTCTATCTCTTTTCCTCTTCACCCACTTCCTCGCCAACCACTCTCTTCCCTCCTCTTCCTCTTAATTAGTTTTTTTCTTTCGTTTTAGTGAATTTTGGTAAACATCATTATCTGCTTGTTGTATTGATTAGGTGGTATTAATTTGATTGGTTCTGTGTTTCCATTTATGTCTAATTGTTAATTGTTACTTGTTAGAACTTAGAAGACAAATATAGATCTTTTTCTTATAATATTAATTTAAAATAACGTAATACATGAATGGAGATCAAACTGTTTTAGCTGAAAATGTTTTCCATACCCCTTAGCTCATAAACAGATCTTTAGAGTCCCCATTCCCTGCAAAGAAACAAAACAAAACATAGTTATGTAAATAATTTTCTTTACAATGTTTATTTACTTTTCTAACCGTAAATATTATTGAAATTTAACAATTGCACAACGTTGAATCATGTAAATTAAGAAAGTAGGAGAGAGATTTAAAAAACATACTTAGCTTTATCATCAAACCAATTGAAGATGGATTTGGCGGTGGAGGAGACAGAGTCGACGGCAGGAATGGCATGTTCATTGAAGAAGTTGGTAACGTCGGCCGTGGCTGAGTCTAGCCTCTGTCCGATCGTTGGTGTTTCCTCAGCCGAAACCAAGGTAGAAGCAAGCAGCATCATCGCCAACACCAAAGCCACCTTCTTCGCCATCCTGTCCGAAAACGTAGATTCTTCTCCCCTTTTTTTTATTTTCTATAGTTTGTTTCTTAAATAAATGATTTGAGGGTATCAGAATTTTAAAATTAACATCCCCGTGAGTCCTATATATGACTAGCTCTTTATGGCAACGTCTATATATAACTATTAGTTTCAGCCAGAGGTGATTATTTTGATGAATGAAGTTAATTAAGTTAAAACTTAAAAAGGTGGGTTGTAATCATCATTATATCCATTGGTGACTTGAAGTTCTGGTTTTTTTTTAGTTATTAATCAACTCAAACCAAATATGTACTAAACATGTCATTTTTTGTGGTTAACAAAGTAAATGTAATTTGGCAAAATCGTAAGCTCTTAAGTTGGTTTTTTGGGCTTAATTTTATAAGAAACCTATAAAAGATTTGGTTTCATATCTGGTGATGTGGGCTAATTTTTCATGCTAGTTTTGCAAAAGCTCGGTTGAAATTAAGATTATGGTTTTGAACAATCTATATCCGACTAGTCTCATTTCACATTAGCATACTCCCTCTGTTTCAAAAGAATGATTTTCTAGTTTTTTTATCTTGTTTCTTAAAGATTGATTTTCTAAACTTTTAAATTTATTTTTATTAGTTAATGTTAGTAAATTGTAAACTTCAAGAAATATTAATTGAGAATGTTTGAATTGTTAAATTTCTATTGGTTAATATTAATGAGAAAGTGTTTAAGATAAAAATATAATATATTTAATGCTAAGTATTTATTGTTTCTTAATATATGTGCATTACTCAAAAAATCAGTCTTTTTGATACAGAGGGAGTATTTGCTTATAGACTCAAACTATAGTTTTGATGATTATAGTGCTGATAAAACAATCTTATCTAATATAGTATATAACTTATTTTTGAATCAAAATTGTATATAACAAAAAATTTGATGACTACTAAATTTTTTGCAGATTTATCGATAGAGTTTTAAAAGCTATAAGTTAGAAAAACATGAATATTTATAGTTAGTTTTTAGTTATATAATATATATATATATATATATTATGTATTTTTAACTAGATATAGGTTTATTTTGACAACGGTTTTTTAATCATTTAGATAAAAATAACATCAAGTTACATTATAATAAATTAGGTGACAAAAAATCTAAAAAGATATTTCTATTTTCTCCTTATTTCAAATAAAAATTAACATCAAATTAATTTATGACAAACAAATCAAATTAAAATTTTAAAGATGGGCTATTTAACTACAACACACAATTCTACACAATTTAATCGCTAATATTTTTATTGAATTTATTATTTGGAAGTTGGTTTACTTGAAACAAGTGTATAGTCTTTGAGATTATATAAATTACTTACAATAAACAATAAAATTTTGTAGTATAAAATATAATACATAATCAATTTAAATTAAAAGTAACTAAACATATTTCAATATATATTTAGTTAGAAAATAGTTCATATTACATAAATATTAAAAAAAATTCAAATTCATGCAAGCAACGAGAGAGATAGCACACACCACAACATTTTAACACACTAAACAAGGTTGGTCCAAGACCAGTACGGGGCTTCACCACCGTGAGCTTTGCCCAACTTTGCCTCCACCATACAAACGAAAGAGACCGAAAGCCGAAATGCAAGAGACCAAAACCATTCCAATGGTAGCAAGCAAGGCAGTCGCAATTCCATCACCCACTTGGTTACAAAACTTCTCATACATATTGCATATCTGCATCCACTGGAGCTCTGGCTCACCCAACTTTGCAAAGGCCGCAGACTGCGCCGCTGCTGCAATCCCCGCTACACACAAGTACGCTACCGCCTGCTTATACACATACATAACAAGGTCATTGACAACATCACTTATATACAATCTATGTGAACTAGGTGTTTATTATTCGGGCAGGTCAATTTCATTTAGCAGGACCATCAGAGATTGTCACCATTCTTGATCTACTATGACATTAACAAAAGATTCCAACCTAAGTCCGGTAGATTCTTGTACCATACCAAACAGGTCAAACTCATACGGTAGACTTTCAAATTCACATCAAAATTAGGACTTTATCGTTGACCGGACCAAGTAAAACCAGAGAAGCTTAACTGGGTAAAACAGAGCTCACCTGATCACCGGAGAAAATGGCCCAAGCCAGAGGCTTACTAAACAAAACGCTTCCTTTCATCATACCCACCACGCAACGAACCGCTTGCACCAAAGAATAAGCCGCGGTTACGCCATTGACGACCACCACAAACCTGAGAGCTCAGAGAGAAAACAAAAAATGCCGCTAAAGTTGCGAAATTTACACAAATTAGAAAGCCATAAAATCGAGGCTCTGTTCATGAGCTTACACAAGCGCCTTCATGTCGGTGAATTTAGCTTTCTTCTGGATCGTGAAAATCTCTCTAACTTGAACGTCTGTAGCAATGAGAATCCCGGCGATAAGAGCGAGGACACACACCAAACACCTCAGAATCAATTCCGTCAGTCTCACTTTCCGATCAATCAACTTCGTTTTGCTATTTCCGGCGACGACGATGGCGGGACTGACTCCGACTCCCAAATAATTCATCGCTTTCCCCTAGTTTTGAACTTTATTTACAAAAAGAAGGAAACTTTGGTGAGAGATTTCAGAGAGCCTCCCTCTAGTGTAGTGTAGATGAAAACAATGATTTGTTGTTTGTTGGTTGCTTTGTTTGCTTTTAGAGTTTTGTAACGCTACAACTCCGTGTATAGCAACGAGTGGCTTAAATAGAGAAACCATTAATTACATTAGTTGACAATTACAGAGACTATTTATTTAAAGCGTTAAAGTGTAGAGTGTTTTTTTTTTTTTTTGTTAAATAAAGCTTTAATAGACTATAGAGTTGAAATCATTTACCTAGAGATTACTGGTGCCCGTGACTAAGCTCTATTCACCATCGCTAAAAACCAGTGTGTTAATCATTTGCATATTTTATTTGATGGCTTTCAAACACACAATCTCAAGTAAATGGTTTTGGACTTTGACAATGGATGAGAAATAAAAAGATTAAACAAATGTTCAAAGGTGCCAGATGGCGTGGACAAGTGACGTTCGTGAAACTCTCTAGGAACCAAACCATTGCCCATCCCTACGCGTATTTTTAAGATATTAATTTAAGATTTGGGATATATATATAAATATATATATATAAATAAAGATAAATAGTCTCTTTTCTCATAAAACTACGTCACCCTCTAAATCTCTAATATTGTGACACATCAGCAATAATTTTATTAATTTTAAGTTTTTTCTTAATTTATTTATTATGTTATTTAAACTTTAATTCTTATAGTAACTAGTAATTTTTAATTATTTTGAAAAAAATTTGAGAAGTCGTTTCCTAAAAAAAAAAAACTATAAACTACAATATAATTTTTGCCTTACAAGATTAAAAAATATTTACCTTCAAATAAATAAATTAAAGTATTAATAATTATTATCCTAATATATGAATTTAATTTAAATTATAGAGTTTTGTGTTTATAAATTCTGAATTAATTTCTTTATAAGTTAAATCAAAAATATTATGATATATAATTTAAAACAATAAATAAGGATTAGTTCAATAAAATGTACATAAAATTTCAAATATATTGCTTAGATTTATATTTTCAATTTTATAATTAAAAATAATGATTGAGTTTGAATTAGTTACATGGAAAAACAAAGACATGCATTTTGATGATCATAAATTGGTGTTCAAACGAACGAGGATTCGTTCAATAGTAAAAAACTCACAAAAGTTTATAGAAGCTTGAATGACAACTCTAAACATTTAAAGGACATATGAAAATGCATGTTATATTGTTGTGAGAGATACGCTATGGTATCCCAAGACCTTAACATCTTCAAACCAATCTTTGAGAGAAAATAGTAAAATCGTATTAAAAAATCTTACAACTCTAAAGTCAATGAGTATACATAGAGAATAGACAGAAAAATGAAAAAATGTGAAAAATATAAAAAGTTAAGCTTAAAACAGGAGAACATAGTATGTGGTTCAATCTTTTGCCTCGAAAGAGAAATAAAGATAATATGAGTAAAACTTAGCATAAAGGTTAAGAAAGGAGTTCACTGTTGTTGATGATCTATGTAATTGGTCCATGGTTTAATTTTATCACGTTGATGAGGGAAACAAATAGAAAGAGAGAGAAAGAGAATGAGTGTATTTTCAAATACACTAAAACACATTAAAAATGCAAAAAGATAAGTGCAAGTATTAGTTGTTCTCTAACATAAGTTTTGAATATTTTGAGAGTTTTCACACTTTATATTATGTGTAATTCAAGAGCTTACATAATGATATAGATTTGGAGAGTGAATTTATGAGTATTGGATTTGGGTTGAGTTGTTTGTAGTTGTGAGCATCTGATTTGGTCAGTTGTATGATGCTTTTGGATGAAGTGATTTAAATGCTAAATTTTTTGACACATCTATGACACATTTTTATGAGAGGAATACATGTCTACTGAAATCGAATGGTTGAATGCGTTTGTTTCGTTATATTATTCAATATAATTTTTTTGTTTCAAAATTAACAACATTGATCAAGATTACATATATAACTATCTAAAATTTTGTATATGAATATGAATATATAACAATCGAATATTTAAAAAAATTATGAATTCAAAATATTTTTTTAAATTTGTTATATCATATATATGTTATCGATAAATTTATTTTATTAAATAGATATACAAATGTTAAAGACCAAAAAATTAATATTTTATAACAAAATTTTTAATAATCTATATCAATAAATTATAATATAAAATTCTGCGTGAAGCGTGATTCACCCCAATGTAACATGGAGACGGAGAAATGAAAGTGAAATATGAGAGTGAGTTATGAAAACTCCTCTACACACACACTCTTAATGAAATACAAATACCATTTGCATTTTTTTCTAAAGATTTCAGACAGCATTTTAGAATAACCTTTTTTTTTTTTTTT
>VBRH01000402.1:54564-72220 GCA_014578085.1 Cardamine resedifolia | reverse complement strand
AATATATATATATATATATATATATATCGACCATAAACCGTTAATAAACGTACAATTTGGATCAAACCGGTAATTTTTAACGTCAAAATTTATTTACATGGACAAAAATACGTACAAAGCGACACTTGATTTCTAGTAACTTTGAGATAGGAATGGTTCTTCGTAGAGCAAGGAGTCCCAAAAGCCGTCGATGTTGTGGTTCACGTCGAGCAAAAGATCAGGAAGATCGGAGAACGCATCGTCGGAGATTGCTGTCATTGCCGGAGACGACGTTTCCGTGACAGTGGGAGACGACGACGACGACGACGTCTCTACCTCCATGTCTATGACGATTGTGGCTGCAGCGGCTGCCGCAGCTTGGATGTCTTTAGGATCGGTACTAGCCGGTCTAGGGAGGTGGTAGGCGAGCTCCGGGAAGTTAAGGTGAGCAGAGCCGCCTTTGATGGCTAAAGCCGCTACGTCGTGAGCACGCGCTGCCATTTCCGCCGTGGAGAAGGTTCCTAGCCAGATTCTTGATTTCTTCTTTGGCTCTCTGATTTCAGACACCCATTTTCCCCATTGTCTCATTCTGACCCCTCGATAAGTTGGATGCTTGGAAACAACCTTTTCATTATCACTATCATCTTTGACTCTTCTCTTCTTCAGATTACTATTCATTGTTTTCTCAGTCGTCTGCGCCGGTGGATCATGAAACCTCCGGCAGTCGTCACGTTCCATTAAATGGGGAGTTCTCTTTCTATTTTTCTAGAGGGGAAACTTTTAATTTGGTGGGAAGATTTTAGAGAAGGAACTAAAATTGGAGTTTTTAGGTTTAGTTTGCGAGTAGAAAAGAGGTTTGAGAAGAAGAGGTCGCTGTGGTTGTTATTATATACATCCAAATTAGAAGCCATAATTTTTTTGTTTGTAGGCTATACCTAAAATATGTATAGCCGTATAGGTATTTACTATATATACCCATTTCTGTAGCATCTTTGTTAAAAAATAATTGTATAGCCTTGATTTTTTATTTATTTTTGTTAAAAGGGTTATGAATATAGCATATTGATACAAAATAAGATAAATCCAAGCTTTACAAGTTACAATGAGAAGTATGGATGAATTTAGCCATAAGTTTTTGGTGATTCCCTTTAAAAACGGATTACATCCCACAGCTCGGCGTTTGACATTTATTAGGCACCAAATTAATTGACCCTTTTCAATTAATGCATTTCTCCTCATTTGATGACTCCAATTGATTTACTCAATACTGTTAAATTACAAAGCATACATATTTGGGGTATACTATATTATAGTATCCAACTTTGTCGAGTTTCTACAGTCGATCCATTTTTTTTTGTTTGGCACGACAGTCGAGCCATGCTTCTAACATTGATGGTGAATCTAATAGTGAATACATAGCTTAAGAATTAGTTAGGTGCTTTTAGCTTGCTACTTTTAAATTAATATAGTTACCGAATAAATAAAAAAAATCAATTTTGAGGGACTAAAAAGAAAAGTTGACACTTACAATTGATCCACAATGATAAGAATAGAGCATCGAAAACGAACGGAGTTCCAAAAAGGAAATATTTAGCTTCTTTGATTTACCTATACGGATTAATTTGTTGGTAAGCCAAGAGGGCAAAATAAAGCCATAAAAAAGGTTGGTGTTGATCATTCGCAAATGATAAAAGGTCCATTATGATAAATCTTCCGAAGCCGTTACAACGTGTTAGTATATAATCTCTACTAACTAAAAGGAAGTATTTGGGGACTTTGAAGTTTTCCACCTCAGCAAATAAAAGAAATTCTAATATGATGCCACATCAGCAAAGAAAATAAACTCTACGATGCCACGTCAGCACACTACAAGAAAACAACACTATTTTCGACTAACTCTAAATAGTCGGAAAACGGTTGTCGGAAAAAATTTTAGTCGGAAATTTATCGGAAAAAAATAGTCAGAAATTTGTAGAAAAAAATATAGTCGGAGTTTAGTCGGAAAACCCATAGTCGAAAATTTGTAGGAAAAAATACTAATTTATTCGGAAAATAGTCGGACAATTAACTTTTCCGACCAATTTCCGACCGTATTATTTAAAATTCTGACTAATTTCTGACTAAATTAAAATAAAAAAAAAATTTTAATTTAGTCGAAAATTAGTCAAAAATTAATTTTTTTTAAAAAATTTAGTCGGAAATTATTATTATTATTTTTTAATTTAGTCAGAAATTAGTCGGAAATTAATTTTTTTTTTTAAAAAAACCTTTGAAAATACAGAAATTATATTAAAAACATTTGAAAACATAAAGAAATTGGAAATTTTTTTTTAAAACAAAAATTTGAAATTTGAAAAAATATTAAGAAATTTTAAAGAAATTTGAAATAAATTTTAAAAAGTTTGTAATTTGAAAAAATGATAGAAATATTAGAAGTTTGGAGAAATTTATAAAAATATAAAGAGATTTAAGAGAGATTTGAAATATTTATAAAGTTTTAAGAGATTTGAGAGAGAGTATAAAGAAATTTAGAAGGTAGAAGTGTTTATAGAGTGAAAAATGGTGTAGGTTATATAGAAAAAAATTCTGACTAAATTTCTACTATTACCATAATTAGTCGGATTTTTGTAGGAAAATTAGACAAAATTTGCGACTAAAATCCGACAAATAGTAGGAAATTAGTAGGAAAATTAGAAAAAATTTCCGACTAAAATCCTACAAATAGTCGGAAATTAGTAGGAAAATTAGACAAAATTTCCGACTAAAATCCTACAAATAGTCGGAAATTAGTAGGATAATTAGACAAAATTTCCGACTAAAATCGGACAAATAGTCGGAATTTAGTCGGAAATTTTTAAATTTAACAGTAACATGTGTAAAGCTCCGACCAAATTTCTGACTAAATTCCGACTAAATATTTCCGACTAAATTCCTACTAAATATTTCTGACTAATTTTCGACTAATTTAGTCGGAAATTTGGAAACAAAAATCAAAAAAGTTTCCGACTTTTCTCCGTTAAAATACCCACAAATCTCCGACTAAATTTTCCCTCTCTTTTCCGACTAAATATTTTGTCGGAAAATTCCGACTAAACTTCTCTTTGTCGGAAATTAGTCGAAAAATAGTCAGAAAATTTCTGACTATCAATATAGTCGGAAATTTTAGTCGGAATTCACTATGTTTCCTTGTAGTGGCATGCTCTTCTCTTAACCTAAGTCAAGTAATCGATGGTGAGCTTTCTCCTGCTTCTGACATATCTGCAACGTGTGAAAATCGTTGGTTCCCTTTGAGTTGAATCCAGGGTTCGTGTCTAACTCTTTTGTGTAGGATCAACTTATGTAACAAAACAAGAAATTTTTTTAGGTTCTTTGATTTTAGGGTTTATTCCTATACCTTGGACGCGTCTCTCCGTTTTTCTTATAGTTGCTGTTTTCCAAAACCTCCTCATTTCTATCGCATAAATTATCATGATTTACTTTGATCTGAAAAAACTTTGTTGGAAAGGAGGACGTCATTGTTTCAGTTTCCAAAATCACTCGCGATCAAAGGACCCTCCTTTGACCAACTACACACGTACTCATTAAACTAAGGTAAATGCTACATCCTAGATCAATCTCTTCGTTTCCTGCATATTCTCTTTTGATTTTTTGGTAACTTTAATTAAACCAATCTTTGATCTATCCCTTCGACATATTCTGCTAACAAAACAAACAGCGACAAAGAGGTTGATCGAGCTGATTTAGGTTGCTTCAGACGATGGTTCCACGGAACACTAAAAGAGGTACATTGACTCCCTCTATTTCTCTTATTAGGGTACATTAACCGTCGCCACTCCATTTATGCTTTTAACTTAATATTTTTCTTTCTTCTTTCTACAGATTTCTTGCCTTGATTCGTGCTTGATCACGAGTTCTCCACTCAGGGTTTTGATGGGACGATAGCTTTTCACTTCTCCTTCAAGTTCCATTAATTTTCTTTTATGACTAACATTCTCTTTCTGTTGAAACTCAGAAGATTTAGATAGGTTTGTTTGAAATACTTTGTACAATGCGTAATAGTATAATAAACGTTTTTGCTGGAATGTGCCTAATTTTCCAACCTTTAGTAACTCATTCTCTTTCTTTAGCAGCTGCTTATGCTGCCGGTGTTCCTCGAGTTCTATCTGCACAGATACTAACTCTGTCTGCTTTCATGTTTGGACCATTCATTAATATCACAAGTGATGCAGGTTCGAAAATAATAGGTGTCTCTATCTCCCAATGGTGAAAGCAAGTTTTTCTTTTTGTAGTTTGGTCAGAAAAACCAACAAAATTAAGTAGAGGTAGTAGTTCTTTTTGTAGTTTGGTCAGAAAAACCAACAAAATTAAGTAGAGGTAGTAGTTCTGGCTTCGCTACTTCCAGTGCATATAACACTATTGGAACCAATGAAAAAATTGTGTAATCACATGAAAAATCATGTAATATATATGGTTATGTACATGTTTGTGTATGTGTCTATTGCATATTATGGAGAAACTTACACACGAATGACATAATCAGTTGTGAGAGCTACTGAATCTAAATACAAGATCAAATAAATCAATTTCCGCATTGCTAAAAATTTAATCAATATAGCCATCCTTAGCAAGTAACAAAAAATAACATTAATGGACATTTTAAGGTTACTATTTAAGTTATACAACCAACAAATATGCTGAGTTATAAATGATCACGAGAAGGCATAAAATAACCATTAAATATTTTCACAAAATTGTATATAAATATAAAATATTTAGAATTCAAAAACTCAATAAACTAAATATTATTTAAATAATCAATGCAAAAAAACATACTTAAAACAATATATTGCATATGATCGTAAGAGTGCGAGATCACGGGTTTTATCTTTTCCCATGTAAGTTCGACGGTTCCACAGTGTCTCTCTGGTCCTCTCTAGAAAAGAGTTGTTCACCATTTACTTAATATATGGAGTTTTTGATATAAAAAATATGAATACAAATAAAAATATGGTTGAATTTGTAAGAATAATATATGTATATGAAAACAGCCAAATATGAATTTATAACACTTTAACATGTTTTAAAAATTTTAATATTTAAAAACAAAATTTAGAAATAATCCGTGCGTAGCGCAGACTTACCCCTAGTTATATATACAAGTCTAGGGCTCCAGTGAGTTATGTTTGCAAATTTGCAATTCAGAATTGAAGAAATGTGTTTAAGTGAATAATTTGAATACAACATTGATCATATATCATTAACAAAACAAAAATATATTGATCATATATATAACTTTTATCAAACAAAAAAGTGATCATATAGAGGCACATGTAAGAAATCGCATTAGCACACGTTGGTAAAGGTATATAAGATGTACAAAAAATTAAAAAAGCCTACTTGAGGATCTTATAGGCTTCATACATGTGTATGTATATATGCATGTTGTATGCAAGCATATGTCGAAAGAGTCAAGTCAAACATGGTTTTCGTCTTTAATTAGGACTCTTGGGTTAAACAAGATTAAAGACATAATAAGCTGTCAAAAATTAATTTAACTAGGGTGTCGTAACCACTTTCACGACTAACCAACTAACATTTTTTTTTAATACGAATGAGTTATTTGTTTTTTTTTAACAATGTTGGAGATCTTATGTAGAAGACTATATATAGTTGGCTAATTGCAATACTACAACCACCGATTGAGCAGGCAATATATATAAATACTCAACTATCTAATCCGGTTATTAATTGCTCAATTAATAATTAAAAAACGTTAGGAAATTATAAACTTTATAAAATTAATTTTTGTGTTTGTGGTAGTTTTGAAAACCAAAACTTTTTGGAACATTAAATTAATTGTGATATTTTTTGCAACAAAACTTGAAAGTGTGATATTTTGAGGAATTTTTCAAAATTTTAATGGAAATAAACCTTCAATTTATAAATATAATTTTAACTCAAAAACTTTAATTGATTAAAAATTATGTTTAACATCTTGTGAATAGGTTTTGAAATTAAACCGGTCACCGGTCTTGGCGGGTTAACTCAAATCTGGTTTTTGGCTAACCCGGATTCGTTTACATGAACAGAGTTAAACCGGGCCGGTCTAGTTTTCAAAACAAGAGTTAGAGTTTGGCAGAGGGGAAGTTTTTCTTAATCAACGGTCGGATGTATTCATGGTAGCCGTCAGGAACCACCGAGTCATTGAGTGGATCCTTCAATGCTTCCTCGAACAGCTTTGGATAAACGTTTCCGTCGTAGCGACCCAGCACAGAGCCAAGATAGTGATCCGTGTAGTCGAAGGCATCCACGAAAGCGACTGCGTTTGGTCGAACCTGAGAGTAGAGTGACCGAAGCTGGTGGCTAGCGAGTGAAGCTTGTTCGGGAGTGACAGAGTTTGTACTGAGAAAATCACCAAGGTGTTTGTGAAGAAGATGGAGTGCGTAGATATAACATAAATTCTTGAGTTGTTTCTTCACTCCTTTGCCTTCAATCTCTCCCTCTATTTTTGCTATAAACCTATATATTAGAATTTCATGTAAGTTATATGATTTTAGTTCATTGATTAGTTTGTAATTTAGTGAAGAAGCTTACTTGGAAACAACAATCAATTGGCAATGGGCAATCGCAGCTTCAACAAGATCAGCCAAGAGCTCTGAGAATCCTTGTTCTTGATTCTCAAACTTGCTTAGATTGTTAGCACAAGTAACAGCCATTCTCAAAGCCCTTGCTTCAAAAGCTTCCAACACCATACCAGGATTTAACCAATCCTCAGCTGCATGCTCAACCAAGATAATTCAGAAAACAAATTTAGAAAAATTAAAAGATCATAACACTTCTGGTAATATATATCCGTTAAAAAATCACCCTTTTGAACACCGGAACGACATTGCAAAAGGTGTTGTGCTCTGCCCATATAAGCAGTTGTCCCAGCAGGAGCCTTCCCATAACCCAACTGTGAAACTGTCTTCATCAGAAACCTAGCAACCTGAACGAACACCCAATTAAAAAAAAAAAAAACATTAACGAGTTTAAATACAATTTCATATGCCAATATTAAGAGCTGTTGTTAAAAAAACATAAGAATACCTGTAATTGCAACACAACATTGTCTCCTTCGTAAGTGCAAGCAGGAACATATACAGCAAACAACTCAGGAAGGCCACTACACCACAAGTAGCCATGTCCACCACATAACTTACGGCATTCTTCTATACCATCCTTTAACAAACAAACAACAAAAAACCCCCCCAATTTAGATGATTTTCACTTTATTTTAATAAGTTTAGCTTTGAAAGCAGCATACCGAGGTGGCTGAGGTAGTCATAGACTTCAATCCTGCAGTGAGAGCATGAGCTTCAGGCAATGTAGCGAAATCACTAGCCTCTAGTCTTTGTGTTACATCAGTGTACAACCATTTCAGCCACTCCCCTACAAACCGAAATGCATATGCAGATGCTAGCAGAGGAAACAATCTGTTCTGCTGAGTTTTATAATCAATCACCTGCCATATATTAACAACATCAATAGGTGGTTTTTATGACCATAACCATCCTCCATCATGAAACTGTTTTTTTTTTTTTTTTTAAACTCATAGTCAAACAACTTTATCCCAATACATAGTTATCTATAATGGGATTTACAGAAAATACCTGTGTCTCAATTCCACCATTCTGTGAGCCAAACTGCCTTCGCACTGCACTGTATCTTGTAGCTATGCAGACTGCCCGAGCCAGAGCATTGGAAGCCTTTGACACAATAGTCTGTCTCACAGACACCATAGTACCATACACCAGTTGCCTTGGAACATCTGATGCTACGTATTTTCCTTCTCTTGTAACTTTTGACAATCTATGAGAAGAAAAATGCACAACCATAAATCGGTTTCTTTAGAGAGGTGAGTATATATATGGTGAAATGCTTATTCACATCAGGTTAAAGAGAAAGAGAACCTCATGAGCATTTGATCTCTAGGAATACGAAACTGATTGAACATAAGAAAACCATTGTCCATTGAGTTATATGCCCCGTTTCCAAATTTCACTCCGATATCACCAACGGTTGTACCCGGAAGAGGAGAATGATCGTCTAAATTACGCAGTTGCACGATGAATCCTTTAAAAAAAAAGAGAAAGATTTGTTAATCAATACCGATGATTTAAAAAAAGAGTGAACAAGAAATCTTTTTGGTGCTTACCATGGACTCCATGGTCTTTGCCATTAGTTATAAGACGAGCATAAACCACAGCATGAGTAGACACTTTTCCTAATCCACCAGGCCACCACTAATTTCAAACAAAACAAAATTAAGACACAAACTGAAAGACTCAGAGATCAAAAAGATAAATTCTTTCCTCACTTTGGATGATGTCTGAGTTGGACTGTGCATGATAAACTGATCTGTCTTTGGATCAAAAGTGGCGGTTGTCTCAAGGCCTTGAACGTTAGAGCCATGACCAAGCTCAGTTTGAGCATAACATCCAATTATCTGCATCTTATTCGCTAAAGACAACCACTTGTGTTGTTGTTCCTCTGTTCCTTGTCCTTTAATTGCAGGCACAAACATCCCCTGTTCGATCACAACCCAATTAACAACAATATTCTAAACACTCAAAAGAAGAAAAAAAAATAAAAAATTTGGGAGTGTTTACCCAATGAAGATCCATGAAGCCTGGTTGATCCATGAAAAATCTCAATTTGATTCCTTCCTCATCAGAGAGTCGAAGCTCGTTGATTATCTTCCAAGCATGAACGGTTTTTTTCAACGTGTTCTTGAACAACTCTTTCCTAGTCATTAAAGCTCTGTTGCTTTTCTCAAACACCTAAAACATGTGTCAAGAAAAAATGCAAAAGAAATTCACACACCGGAAAACAGAGAGATGGAAATGGAAGGTAGGAGAAATTTACCGGATCACTGGAGACGAGGCGGGAAATCCGATTTGAAACATGGAAAGCGTGGCGGGAACCGGCCCAGATGATCTTCATGTCGTCAACGTTAAACTCTGCTTTGTTCCTCTCATCTCCAAGGTGATCAACTCCTTCCATGATTGTATTGTCGACTGTGAAAAATCGAGATGCAAAGAAAAAAACATATTTGTAAAGAGGGAACTAAAAGCTCTTACAGGCGTTACAATAGGAAATATCCGTTGAACACGGAAACAGAGGATTTTTTTCCCTTTTTTTAGGATAAGAACAAAAGTATGATTTATCATTTCGAGCTGGTCTGATCTCCACATACATTACCTGAAAAATAGATAAAAGTTTTACTTTTCAGTAAAAAAGTTGTAACTGACTAACTGTGGATTATGATATGTGTCTCAACTCTCACGTCAATAAATTCTTATTTTCTTTTTCTATTTTCTTGAACAATTGTATTTTAACTTAATTATTTTTGGTAATGACAATTGGAATAATATTATTTAAAATTTTTATTTTGCTTTTTCACTTAATATCTCATGATTTCGTACGTTCACACAGATGTTTAGCTCTTTCTCTACATATGTTAATGTTACATTCTTTTTAAGCTTCACGCCCCTTCGTTTATTCCGTCCTTTTTTTGTTCCGTCTTTGTTTATCCTCAAACTTCAATTCATTGTTATCAGTTTTAAATCTTGTTTTAAAAATTCTCGCCTAACTCCGATTACTTTTCGTCTAGTCGATAGGTCCACCCTATCCGCCTCGATTAATGACTAATCCTTTGAAGTAATCAGTTATCCGATTACTCTCCGCCTAATCCAATTCCTCCCTGCCTAATCCGATTACTCCCGCTTAATCTTGCATTTTCCGATTATTTTTAGGTTGTAAGTATAAAATAATTTTTGTTTTGTTATTCAGACATTTAGATTGGGAGTTTGTGATGCTCTACAATAACTTATGTTCAAAATTTTAATAAAAATCATAAAATTATATCTTACAAATATGTTTTCATGTGTTTACTACAATTTTGAAAACAAATTATATAAAAATTTAATTCTAATGGATTAATATATTTTTAAAACATTAAAATAGCCCTAAAAAAAATCCCGATTACTCTCCGATTTAAATCCGATTTTCCGATTAATCGCTAGGCCCTGCTTGGCCGCTCGACTAGCACCTAGCGAATTTTTGAACATGGATTTTAACTCACTCACTAATGTACAAATCTTATAAAAAAAAAAAAACTCACTCACCAATGTATGAAACTGTTGTAACTAGTGAGTAGTGGTAGCTATGTTATAAAAAGGACAAGCTATTTCTACATCAAAACATAACATGTTATCATATATATATATATATATATAAGAATGGACGAATTCTGATATATATTGATGAGCTTTAACAAAACCTTTGATTACTTTCTCAACCACCTTCTCAAAATCTCTATTACTTTTTATTTTTTTCCTGGCTACTCTACAGTATAGAACAATTTACTACTATTATCTTTGACTCTTCATTTAGCAAGGTTTAAAAACGAATCGGTCAAGGACAATGAAGACTGAAACATATAAAGGGGGAGGATTTGTTGTCCTGCTAGACCAGTATAATGCTTATGCCTAAAATATCACAATATATTATTACTCTCCCACACCATCTGTTCAACTGCCACCGAAAGTCTCCTTTTAATAGGAGCAAAATCGGATCAATTTTGTCACTCTTTTAATTTCTCTTCTTATATGGTCACTTTAATAATATCTGGGTATTTTTTTAGCTAGTTGGCTAATTTTCCTATGGAATTTTTTATTAGTTTGGGTGTGTGTGTTATTTGTTAACCCAATGATATTCACATGAAAGCCAAATACTAAAGGTTAATATAGTGTTATAGTTATATGGTTAATGAAAGACTTAGAAGTCTAGAATCATCATCGACACATAAATACATCATCTTGATATTGCCATCACGACTCTCGTGGGCCGCGGATTATTTCTCAGCAACTTTTTGAGGGTTTCTTGACTTTAATCCCTAGAATTTTCCTATTCGTAGTACAGCAAAAAATAGCTCTTTCTGTTTATCTCTCCAAAGATAGCTCTAAGATGTTTTTAATTGAAGGGGCTGCAAAGAAAAAGAAAAAAAAATGAAGGGTAGTTTTCGTACAAAACATGAAAAGGATTGCTTATAACAACATTTTTGAGGACCTGATTTTAAACAAGATAAGTTAATTGCTCATTATCAAGAAAAAGAAGAAGAAAAAAAAAGATACATCAATTGCTTACAAGCAGATGTCTCATACATGTTATGATGTGCTTTAAACATCTACATCCTCATTTTTGAAAAATACGTGGCTCTCAATTATAATTCTTTTTTTTTTTTTTGAAAATTTATTTATTAAATTTACTAATTTATGGATAGTCTTTGTTTTATTTCCAACAGATTTGTTAAGAATTAAAAATAGAGATAATCCTAATATTATCCGGCCTTGTGCGATGCATGACTCTTTCTCCATAAACCATAAACACACGTGTCAACACACCATTGACTTTGATATAAGATAAAACGACAGGTGAAACGCTTGTCAGTTTAGAAAAACCCTCAGAAAACAGTGGAGATCGTTCTTTTTTTGGTTCTCCTCTCTTTAAGAGAAACCTAAAGATTGAGTAGAGATTAGGCAAAATTCTCGATCCCCAAATTGAAAAAAAAAAGAAAAAAGCTGAAACTTGTGCTTAGGGTTTTACTCACGATTCTTCTCAATTTCTCTCTTCGATCATTGGCGATTTGATTATTCAATCTGTCACTCGGTGATCGGCTTTTCAGAATCATCTCCGTCTCGTCGTTTCCGGCGCCTGATCGGATCATCGTTTTGTTCAGGCGAAATATGGTGGTGATTTCCCTGAAAATTTTGAACTCAAATTTTCTCCGGTTGCTCCCGCTTGACTTTTTCGCGATTTCGATTTCGTGTAGGCTTTCTTCTTGGCTTTGTATTCGAATCCGGTGACTCAGTTGACTCGATCGTTTATTTGTGAATAATCGTGTCTGTGTATAGAAGACTTGTTGATTAGGGTAACGATTGGGAGAATAGATTGTTTTGTGTGTTTTTGATCTCTAGATCTTTGACTGAGGATATGTATATCGAAGAACTGACGGAAAGGGAAGAGAAGAAGGGGGAGAGATCGGTTGAGGATAACGTCGCTGATGGAGATAAGGCGATATTGGTGAGCAGTGGAAACGTGATTGTGTTGACTACAAAGAGGGCACTGGTTGGTGTTGGTGCTCGTGCCTTGTTCTATCCAACTCTGATTTACAACGTTGTTAGGAATAAGCTCGAGTCTGAGTTTCGCTGGTGGGATAGAGTGGCTGAGGTAAAAAACAAAATCCTTTTTTGAGCTGATTTATGTCAATTCAATGGAAATTGTTACATTCGTATGACCTGTGTTGTAGAATATATTGTGCTGCTTTTGATGCTTTGGTTAAATCATTGAAAGTTGGCTACGTTTTATTTTACAAATTGGGCTCCAGTTGTTGGTTGCTAATACTTCTCTCATTTTTTTGTTTCTTCAGTTTATTTTACTAGGAGCCGTTCCATTCCCATCTCAAGTTCCACAGCTGAAAGAGCTCGGAGTTTGTGGAGTGATCACTCTGAATGAGCCATATGAAACATTGGTTCCATCATCTCTCTACAAAGTCTGGTTTTTTCCTCCATATTTAATCTGGCCATTGCAACAATAATACTAGTACCTCTGTCTTTTGGTTTCCTTTCTATATACTAATCTCATTTGATTTTCTTACTCTTATGGAAGTCTTACTGCATTGACCACCTGGTGATTGCCACGAGAGATTATTGCTTTGCTCCTTCCATGGAAGCGATATGCAAAGCTGTTGATTTCATCCATAGTGAGTGTACCTTATCATTTCTGTTGTTTTATTCGCTTATTTTTTAATGCCATTGTTAAGAATCTTACAGCTGTCTGAAGCTGTGTTCAGTTTATCTCAAATTCTATTTTATGTCTTTGAAGGAAATGCTTCTCTCGGGAAGACGACCTATGTTCACTGCAAGGCGGGTCGGGGCCGCAGCACAACTATTGTCATATGCTACTTGGTTTGTATTGCAATTAATCTCAAAAACAATTTTATCAAAGACGCATATATCTCTCTTATCTTATCTTTGCAACGCAGGTGCAACACAAACACATGACACCTGAAGCAGCATATGCCTACGTGAGGTCAATCAGGCCCAGGGTTCTTTTAGCAGCCACCCAATGGAAGGTACTTGACAGGGTTCACTGTCTTTATTACCGATGAATCAGAGATATATATATATATATATATTTTTTTTTTTCTGATTCTTGGTGTGTCTGCAGGCCGTTCTTGAGTACTACAATGTGAAGGTGCTGAATACTCAGAGTTTAACTGATGCAACTACAGCTTTGATCCCGAGAAGTATGAAGCAGGTTTGTTCTGGGAATGTGGTGGTGTTTGATGATGGATCGATGGTGGTAGTGACCCACTCGGATGTAGAGGGCTATGATGATGATGACTCACGGAGGTCAGTCAATGTTGGTGGGAACGAGTTATGGGCGGCAGCTGCAGATCTGAGCATGGTGTACCGGGTGAAAGTGGTGGGGCAGGCTGCATTGGCAAGGATCTCGTGCATGTGGCTGGGCTTGCGTGAAGATCACAAGCTCTCTGGGAAAAATCTTTCCATGGGAGGCATAAGCGTCGACATTTCTGTCTACTGATGAAGATGACAAATGATGCAACTGAGTCTGCTGGCGAGCGAGTGAATATGCCTCTTTCACTGTTTCTCTCCGGTAAAAAAAAAGTCAATAAATAAAAAAAAGGGGTCAAATTAGATATAGAAGTAAACAAGGGTTTGTAAATTCTGGGAAAAAAAAACTTGGTTTTGTCATCTTGGTATTGTAAGTAAATACTACCTCGTGCCTCATTTGCCTTTGATGAGGAAAAACGTGAATGAAATCTCCTTTTCAAGTATTTAAATATTTATTAAAAGTTTAACCTTATTAACCTGAAGGTCACAGACTCATAAACTAGTAAAGAGTGTACGGGAAATAAAACCAGAGAAAGCAGTCTTGTTCACTACTAGCTTAAAAGAGAAGAGAAGATCTCATCATTTCCATGGTCGCTGTTATTGTGCATCAATTTCCATCCATTGTTCTGTGTTGGCATTAGCAGTACCGTGAGAGGTGGATGGTCCTGCTTCATCTGCGTTCGGGAGATTGTTACCGTGAGAGGTGGATGGTCCTGCTTCATCTGAGTTCTGGAGGATGAGACTGCATTTGTCGATGGTGTTGGCGCAGATAAGACCATGTTTCCACAGTTTTATCTTAAATAGCGTCCACCACCTACTCAAGCATCAAAACCAAAGTCAAACAAAATGTGATGATGCCTCCAACACATTTCTAACATGATATGATGAGTAGAGTAGATATTACTATAGTTTGATGTATTTACCAGAAGAAAGATGTAGAATTGAAAGATGTAGAGCTCAGCAACTCTTGTTTGTGAAGTTTTGTAAACTCTTCACATGCCCCAGGAACATATCTATCTGCGATAACCCTGCCCCCAAAGTAATCAAAGCCAACAAATTAAACACATTTTAACATAGCTACAACTATCCAACAAATATCATTCACAACTTGCAACTACATTTATCTTTTGGTTTTTTTTTTTTCTGGTGGATCACTCTGTATTCTAATTCATGGGGAGGAGCATGATGAGGTAAAAGATAAGATGCTAGAGTTATTAAAAGATGTAGGCAAGTAAAATAAAAAAAAATAGCTACCTTTGCTTTCTTATAAATATATTCCAAAGATGCATGAATTGCTTTTCCTCTTTGCTCGCATCCATAATTTGCAAAAGCCTCTGAATTTTTTTTCAAAAGTTCAAAAAATATCTCTCGGTGTATATGGTTTTTCGTGATAGTTCAATGAAAATCAAGAAAAAGCAAAAAAAGTAAAATAAAATAAAAAATACCATGCGTTCTGAAATATCTGCAGAATAATCATCCTCTTCATTTTCGCTATCCACATTAGACATTACTTCTTCCAAAGTCATTGGCTTCGACATGCAGACTTTGGTTAGTGAAATAAAACAGAGACAACATTGTTACATTAATCAAAACATGAAGGAAATTAAACCACCTGCTTTGTTTGAGAGTGATAGAACTGCTGACTCTTAAGACCATCTTGTCTGAAAACAATTAATAATCTTGGTTAACAAAGTATAAACAAAATTATATGTAAAATTAGGAAAGGAAATATCTTAAGAGCATAACCTTTTAGCCTTTGACCGCTCTGCAAGTAACGTTTTTCTCTTACTAGCACGAGCACGAACACGAGGCACCTTAGGTTTAGAAGACTGAGCTATTGCCGGTACTGGTTCAGGAGACTGAGCTATTGCTGCTGGTGGTGGAGTAGCAGTTGGAATCTCCCTAGTCTCTTCCGGATAGTGAGCTTTTGGTGGGGAGGAGACATTATCATCGTTCACATGAGTCCATTCGTTTTCTGTGTCATTAGGTAACTCGTTTAAATCGTTTAATTCCAAGTCCAGAAACCGTACATTAAGTCTCTTCATCTTATTACGACCCTTTCTTTGGCTTCGCTTACGACGACGTCTCGAGCTGCATGGATTTTGGTTAGGATCTAAGAAAATGCTGCACAAATCATAGCTTAAAAGTAGAGTAAGGTGCTTACCAAAAATAATAAGGGATCTTATTGGGATCATTATGATATTTAGCTTGTTCCTCCTGACATAAAACAAAGAAGAAGAAAAAAACATCAATATTATGACAAACATGAATTATTTCTGAACCACTTGAGAATGTTGTGTACGTATACTAACCCCAGAACTGTTTTCATCATATTTTAGGGTGACATCAACTTCGTGATCTTCCTCCTCCTAAAATAGGTGAAGAGTACTTTTGTTACTTATAATTTCATGAAAACATTTTTAGAAAAAAGAAGGTTATGTAGATTCTTAAAATCAGCATACATAAAACTCAAATTTAAAGACGTCATGTGTTGACTCCAAATGATCTCGCAGGCCCTGTGCACAGACATAATACATTGTATTTTAGCAAAATATAGGCTGGGCTAAATGAGCATGAAACATATGAATACACATAGTTAAAAATGAAAGATATCATTAGAAAGCTTGATTCTAATTAATTAATGCCTACCCCTTGGCCTCCACATAGCATTAAGCAAAATGGGCAAGAAAACTTTTTCACAACTGCATTTTTGATAAAAAAAAATTGTATGTAAACTGTCAGAAGAAACACAACGAGAGACAACAGATTCTGAAAGGAAACAACCAATCAAAGACTCACCTTCGACTTTTAGTATTTCTTTCCTATGATCCATATAGTTGAAAACTATTGTCCCGCCTGAATTTGACCTAAGCAAAATATAAGTGTGGCATGATCAGAGAAGAAGCCATTCATGTACTAGAAAATAGAAGAGAAATATAGTAAAATACCACAAAAACAAAATCTAATTGCAAAAATACTAGAAATTTTTAGTTTATGAAGGGTTCTTTAGCAAATTATATAATATTTTGGATGGCAAAACATAAAAATATGGTATTTTTGAGAATTCTCTCCAAAATAGAATCACTTCTAAAAACATATATAAAAAATGATAAACTAAAATCGAAGAAGTTATTCATACGTCTTTTCTTTCTTCGCTCGGATTATGTATTTCAAACACCTTCGAAGGAACAATGGCTGCATAAACAAAGAACAAATTAATAATAATAATAATAATAAAAACACCTGTGGTTAAAATACAACAATTCATTTACTATAATTAAACTAAATTCTAATTAGTAAAAGGGAATCATCTAATTTATACAGGAAACTAAAGAACAACTGTTAGCACAGTTCAATAGATTAAAGTGGGTCTAAGCTAGAAATAAATTAAAAAACGTTTGAGGAAGATTAAAGACAACCCGCACATCAACAAACAAACAAACAAACTAACAAACAAAAAAGAGAATGCATACTCTGTTTTTTGAGCGTTCTGCAAAAGTCTTGTAGACTGAAACAGGTTTGCTATATTTCCTGAGAGTTTCCTCAGCATCATCACTGTCATCATCATCATCATCATCATCATCATCATCATCATCATCATCATCATCATTGTCATTGTCAACATCATCTTCATTTTGGTAAAATTTGTCATAGTCATCATCATCAGAAATCACTTCCACTTCCTCCCCCCCTAAGAACGTTAAGTCAACATTCTTCCTAGCCATCTGCCACAACCATAACCACTGAATTAGTCTGTGATCATAGGCGAAACTCCAAAAAATCGTCTAACCAACTTTGGATGAGAGAGCCATGAAATGTCATTTTTCAAAAATAAAGCCATGAAATGTTAGCTGGCCAAATGCGATAACAATAAGAATGATGAGAATGAAGTCAGTAATTGGTAGTTCTGTAACAGGAGACCTTTGACCATTGAATAAAGAATAGTGTAGTGACAGTGACAAATGTGTATGTTTCCCAATATGAAACATACACGTTTGTCATATAGTTATCGACACAAAATAAATCTTATTATTATTAAAATAAATTTCTAAGAGCGGTTGCAGAAGATCTCCTTTTTTTTTTTGGTTGAAGAATGTAAAATGTAATGCATAAATATGAATGTTTAAGAGTTTTTTAGTGGTTTTTGTATTATAGATTTTGGTTTTTAAATTTTAGTTTATGGTTTTTGGATCTTACAAAAGAAAAAAAAAAAAAAA
>VBRH01000402.1:41148-54541 GCA_014578085.1 Cardamine resedifolia | reverse complement strand
AAAAAAAAAAAAAATTTAAAAAAAAAAATCTCGTTCAAACAAACTCAAAAACTTAGAAATATAGTTTTTTGATTTTGTTTAGAAATTTTCAAAAACTCATAGAATCTAAATTCCCTATTTTTTAGAGAATTCAATTTTCTCATAATCTTGATTAGGTAATTAAGTGTTTTTCAAAAATCAAAAACCAAAAACCATGGTAGAAACTACTACCATTCATCAGAGAAGTTTATGCAACTTCACAACCAGATTTTGAGATGTATAAATATTTTTTGTATATTATATATGTATATATTATTTATTTTTGCACACAATGGTTTTTAAAATGAATATATTGAATCAGATACATTAGAATTTGATAAACAAAACAAAATTTGTAAAAAGAAAAAAGAGAGTAAATCGGCATAAGAAACTATAGAAAATTAAAATAGAAAAAGGATATAATGGAAAGGATAGGATACATATTGTTGAAATACATAAACCATTTACTAAATCTAATCATGCAAATATATTCAACAGAAATTTTGCATATATTAAAACAATCTATAATATAAATTAGAGGTTTCTATTTACTTTATGATTTTGCAGCGGGATGCGCCTTGATCACCCAGACACAAAACTTGTATTGAGAGATTATTTCTTATTAGCTAGAAAAACTTCATTTCTGGGATTGGTGTGGCGTTTTTATAAGAAATCTATGTAACGTATCTATAGAGATGACATATCCAAAACCCTAAATAAATATATACGATTGGACTCTAATTATTGTTAAATTTCATACTTTTAAAACTAATTTGGCCCAATATAAGTCCAGTAAAATCGTTTCTTTTGTAAACATTATCCTCGGGTTTCATAACCGGCCTAAATCTATTTAAATTTAAATGTAAAGTTTTTTAAAAAAAGTCTAGTAAAATCACATCAAATTGTAGAATGTCTAAAATTTGAATATAAAACTGAAGAATATCTAACATAAGAAAATAATGCAAGAGAATGTCTAACACAGGAGAATTCTAAATAGCCAAGTAGCATAATGATGGGAATCAACAATCCCCCATATAAATAGTAACTATTTCATTTGGTTTTTTTTTTGACATCATAAATGTCATTTGTAGTTATGGCCCACAGGTTATATAACATAGTGTGAGACTACTCCTCCAAAAAAAAAAATATTTATGAAATTAGACACTTTTGTAGAGAAGTTAGACCACTGAGCACTGATTAGCCGATAAGAGCGCGTGAGGTTTGACTTTTAAGTGGGTAAAATAATCAATTCATAACCATATTCATTATATATATATAGGAGTTTCTCCTTTGACCTTTGTGACCCGAGAAGCGCGTAAAGTATTAGAAGAAGAAGAAGAAGATGCGTCGATCAGCGAGCGCCTCCATAGTTTCCGACCAACTCTCAGCGAATACTCCTTCATCATCACCGTCTCCGCCGCGAATTCTGAGCGCTACAGATTCTGAGGATGGCCAGCTTCTTTTGCCTAGGTATGATCCCAACTCTCATCCTGGGAAGAAGAGCAAATCGCGACTCAGATCCGCCGAGAACGCTATTCATTTCATTCCTCTCTTACTCATCCTCTGCGCCGTTATACTTTGGATGTTTTCGAATCCAGGTAACAAATTCGATTCCTCCGAGATAAATCCTCTGCTTTTATATAATCCTCTGCAATTTTCGATTGATTGATGATGAAACCTAGCGAGCTATAGTCTGGAGAATTTGTGTAATTTTCAGGTGTTCCATGTCTGTTTTGGTTTTGATATTCTGATCTTATGTTTGTATTTTTCACAGTAGCAATGATCAAACAGTGACGAGCCAATGGTGGAAGAAGACAGAGTTTGATGGCTTTGTACAGACGATTATTAATATTAGGTGCCTCTTCACGTCTAGCTTACTCTGTTCTTGTTGAAACAATTTTCTCACAACTGTTAGCTTTAGAATCACATTTTTATTATTCTTTTACATTCATTCACTGAGAGATTATGTTTACTTTTTTTGAGATTGGTTCTTAAAAGGTTCATCTTTTTTTTTTTTTTTGTCTCTGATTATACATTGTTCAAGTCCTCTATTTAATGGAACTTGTGCTTTTAGATCTCTCAAAATGCCTACGAAGGTTCAGCTTTTTGAAACGTAGAGAGTCTCACACTCAAAGTTTGTGTGTTCCAGCATTGGTCCTAGCCTTAGTAACTTTGGTATGACCACATTGTTTCTAATGGAACATACAAGAGGATTGTCCCATTGCAGAAGTGCTCCAACTAGATTTGCGCGTATTGTCAACGGGAATGCCCTTGACCATCTCTCACTCCCATATGATTCCATTGCCCCTTCAATTGATTTGGTTCCTCCATTGATAGCACCGGCAAGTTTATTAGCTAGGACAACTGAATCTTCCAAGGCACAACAAGCACCTTGCCCGAGATTTGGAGTCATTGGGTGCCAAGCATCTCCAACAAGAACCACTCGGCCTTTTGATGCTGGAGGAGCAATCCCAGGCCATAGCCACCGGTCTACAAGAGGAGTTCTGCTGATTGTTTCATCAGGTGTTAGATCGATGAGGTTTTGCAGATCTTCAGGCCAGGTACTAACCAGTGCTTTGGCTTGTTCTTTTAGGATAGCTGGATCCGTAATTTTTGGCCCTGCATGTCTCAAGATTTATGAGATAGGAATTGAAAGAAGATCTTATCTTTGTGGAATGTCTGAAGAGAGTTGAAAATCTACCTAGAGATGGGCTGTTGAAACAGATGAACCAGTAGACTTTTGTCGCAGATACAGGTACATATCCAGCTCGAAGCCCTCTACCGTATATGTAGTTCACCTTTTTCTGAAATGGCTGTCCATTTGGATAGAACCCGAGGCCACGGTAAGCGCAATGACCAACATATCTTGGCTCACTGAATCCCATCCAATTTGCGACCTTAGACCGGATACCGTCACAACCAATAACAATCTGTCAAATACATACATCATCAAATCAGCCAAGGCACATATCATCTGATCATAGCTTAGTGCATCCTAATGTCTGATAAGCAAAAGATGCTTGAAAGAAAGGTATAACAGCAGCGCCTGACAGAAGACTGAGGAGAAAGAATACCTTTGCAAGCAACCGGGTTTCATCTCCAAGTTCAAGGAGAGTGTCACCATTGGCATTGCTTTGTATACTTTCAAGTTTTGAGGAAAACCGAATGGTTTGCGGAGGCAGCTGGCTTGCAAGCGTTTCCAAGAGTACTCGTCTCTCAACTGCCCGAACTTCTTGGCTAAAAAAAAACATATGCTTTGGTTACAAACAGGAACCAAACTGAATATGCTCATCTTGAGCAAGTTATGAAGTAAACTACCTTTGATCTTCGTCTTTGAATTTGAAAGAACGAAGCTCTCTTCCATCTTCTTTCTTCACTACCATCCTGCTCAGCTGATCATACCAACACACTCAGGTAAAAGTAAAACCAACAACAAATCTCACTTAGACCGAATCATCATCTATTTGAAGGCAGAAAGAAACTGTACCCTTCGATTTCGAGGAACTGCGTTCGGAGTTGAGGACCAACGGAGATAGCATCAAGAACGCGCCACCCATTCTTGAATAGCGTTAACGATGTCCCTCCGGTCCGAAGTGACTCTGCCTGCTCTAACACCACCGACCGGATTCCAAGCCTAAACCGGCAACCAAAATCTCCGGTTCAGTGGTTCTTGAATTTCAAGTTAATTTAAAGAACCAGTTTCTGTTATTCCTACTTACCGGTGAAGAGAAACGGCGGTGGTAAGTCCGCCAATCCCAGCGCCAACAATCACTACATCCTCCTCTCGGTCACCACCGCTTATTTGAGCTCTGGGCAGTGCTAAACATACCGGTTTTGATCCGGTTCGAACCGGAAACCAACTGCTTCTAGCCAATGATTGGAGAGGATAGCTCGGAAGCAGAAGAGACATAGCCATGACCGCGCGTTTCGATATTTTTCAGGGGAGCACAAGTGGATAATTCTTATATTCAAATTAATTTCAGCCATAAATAAATAGTGAAGACTTCAAAAATTGGGTCTTTTCGAGTTTGTAGTCAATATGAAGCCACGAGGTCAAGAAACATGAATGATTTGTATTGGTCACATAAACACTAAGTGTTAATACAAATGGAGAGAGTAATGTATATAGAAGCATTGTTCTCAATATGATATCTCAACTAAAAACCTTTTGAAACATAATTGAGACTCTTTTGATCTATATCTATGTTAAGAGGAAGTAGGAACATATTTGCCCACAAATCCAAAACCAACAACGAAGAAGGCTATCGACTGAAAGAGAAGGTACACATAGAGTGTGTTCTTCCCAGAGACGATGTCATAGATTCCGCAGAACAATAGGTACACTCCAACCAATAGCTCCAGCAAATGCAGCCTTATATTGCAACACATTGATAATAATCAGTCCCTAAGCTCAAACAAAACTCACTTTCAAAGCTAAACCACAACCAACATGAAATGTCTACTTACCTCTCTCTGAATGTGATGTGATGTTCTTTAGGAATCAGCTTTGTTTTGAGACCATCGCCTAATTTTTCAGTCACAACCCATTCTTGTACTCTTCCTGTTTCTAACAATCCCATGACCAGAGCCTTGGCTCGAAGCAGGGACATTGCATTCTCGAACAGAACCCAGAATGCCAATAGATGAATCGATCTGTTGACAAATAAAGGATAAAAGAACAAGGCAGAGAAATAGACGATTTGTTATATGGAGAGAAGTAAGAGATGAGACCTTAGTCTACCGATTGCGATAAAGAGAGTGATCAAAGAAGGGAGATAAAATGCAGCCCATTTCGGAACTGTCACTTCTGGGAACATAACAGTTGTTGGCAAGATCACACAGTAGAAGCAGAATGGCAGGATGTGAGCCACGATCTTGCGGATGAAGAAGAAGCTGTACAACATATACAACTTCTTCCCTAGAGAAACATTCTCGCTTCTTATTATTTGTCCAGCCATTTTCCTGAATAGATTGGCTGGACCACAAGTCCACCGATGCTGCTGGCTACGCAGGGCTTTGAAGGAACAAGGTAACTCGCTTTTCACCTGCAGATAACGAACTCCTAAATGCTTCAAACACTTAGCCCAAGATGCCAAGAAAAGAGAGGAATCTTCTATTATATACCTTGAGATCATCAATATATAGAAACTTCCAGCCTCTGAGTGTAGCTCGTACAGCTAAGTCCATGTCTTCCACTGTTGTCTGGTCATTCCATCCCCCGGACTCATTCAGGGCTGAGATTCTCCAGACGCCAGCAGTTCCTGTAATTGTTTCAGACAATAAGAAAAAGCTTTATTGAGAGAAAAGAAAAGAAATATGAGAATGCTATACCGTTGAACCCAAAGAAGGCAAATGTTGAAGATCCAACTTGCTGCTCTACTGTAAAGTGGTAACTTAGAGACATCTCCTGCAATCTTGTCATCATGCATTGATCCGCGTTCACTGAGATTGTTAGCAAAAGCATCACGTACTAGTTATAGATTTGTGATGGAAAAAGAAGAGAAAGGTGTCTAACGAGTATTACCAAACTCCCACCGTCCTTGTACAAGTGCTAACTTGGGATTGTGAGTTAAGAAAGGAACAGTGCGAAGGAGGAAGTCAGGATCAGGCTGGAAATCAGCATCAAAGATAGCAACATAGTCACACTGCTTCACATAGCTATGCCTCATTCCTTCTCGCAGCGCACCAGCTTTGTATCCGTTCCTGTTGTCCCTTATCTCAAAGGTTATGTTGACACCTTCTCTAGACCATCTCTCGCATTCCTTTTTCACCAATTCCTGTTTCCTTCCATCATTGCCACATAACCAAAATGTTAAGGAACTCACTTTCACACAACAAAAAATCATGAGTCCAATAACACACGGCTTGAGATGAGACAGGACAAGTGTCAATAGAGGTTAACAAGGACCTTACTGGCTGGATCTGTAGAATCATCAAGCACTTGAATTATAATACGATTTGATGGCCACGAGATTTTGCAAGCAGCTGCAATTGATTGCTCACAAACCTGCTCAAATATAGCAAAATCCCACCAAATGAGTTCAACTACATACCAATCACTGGAAAATATAGTTGCTGAAGCTGTTACCTCTTTTTCATTGTACATAGGTATTTGCACAAGAACCATAGGGTAGCTAGCACTGCCACACTCAACATCATCCTCCATAGCTTCCCATTTGTAAACTTTCTCTGGCTTTCTCTTGAACAACTTGACATACAATACGACGATTCCCATGTACATTACCTCTACGAAGAGCATGACAGACATGATCAAGCATAGAGCCACCAGGAACTTGAAGACTGGTACAACTACTACTGCCCTTGCTTGCTCCCACCATAGTCTGATTCGAGCAAAAGTATCTTCCGATGAAGGAATAGATTTAAAGGCATTGAGGAATTCTGACGTTTTAGAACTTCCAGCTTGAGACTTTTCAATGAGAAGTAAAACAGAAGACGATTAAATAAAACCAAGAATTGGCCCACAAGTTTACACATTTAAAGACATATGTAATGTTCTTGAATCCGTAAATCCAGAGGACAAAGAAACACCAGATTTTAATAGGCTAGAGGACCAAAAAAAGACAAACAAGATAAAGATTTGGTATTTAAATAGATCTAGTAGTAAATCAGATCTAAAGCAATGTAGCACACAAGAAAGGAACAATGACAAAATGGGTTTTTACAATTAAGTGAAACCCAAGTCAATTCAACAGGAATCCAACTTAAAAATCCATACTTTCCAGGAAAATGTTGACGATAAGTCAAAATTGAAGAAGCATTAAAGTCGTTGCAAGAAACCCAGATGAAAAATTTAGAAAAGAAATCAAAAGCAGTGGTAGGTAACAAATAAGATGCAACATTTCGTCGTTGGAGTAGAAAGAGAGAAAGAGCGAACCAGTGAGAGGAGAAAGGAGGAGAAGGAGTCGTGAGGAAGACGGTGGAAGAATGGGAGAGGAGACATTGAATAATCTTTCCAAGTCTCTCCGACGAATCGGCTTCTGCTCCGTGCTCGATATTTCTTTCTCTTCTAGTCTTTTGGAGTCAACTGGATATTTCTATCGGAAAAGTGGGCCAATTATCTCATTCTTTTTCGCCATTTGAATTATTGTTTTTAATATATTTCCTTAACAAACAAGAATATTGCAGGTGGCATGGTATCCCAACTGTTAACTTAACACGATGATCACGTTGATAAGTTTCCGTTGACCCGAGAATCAACTAGAGAGTAAAGTCCATGCGATCTGATTCGAAACTCATGTTGTCCGTTGATTCGGATCACCCAAATTATAAAAAATAAAAAATAAAAATAATAATGTCACAAAAAATTAAATATATATATATATATATCTATTTGTGAAATTTCTCAATACTTAGAATCGTCTATTTTTAGATCCATCTATATGTAACATATCAACCCTTGAAAATTGACATTTTTTTAGCCGAAACATTTTTGGTAAATGTTATGTCAGGCCAAAGCTTTGCTCTATGCATGCATGTTTAACTATATCAGGGAGTGGTTGATCTACCATGGAAAACTTTTTCATTCGATCTTTTCATATAAACAAGAGAAAAAGAATTAATAAAAAATTGTCTTCTTTCGGGGATAACCAAAAAATGTTGCCTCCATAATCAAAAGTTCAGTAGTAGTAGCTCCAATGATGTTGCTTATAAAATCAATGATTCAATAAGACATGATTTTATTTGAATTTCTAAATCCATTAAAATCTATGAACCAATAATCCCCTAAATTTAAATAGCCTATTTAGCCAAAAAAATTACTGACTTTAGACTAATACCAATTTACTACCCGAACATAAGGAAAATTTAGAGCATGACTTGTAGTATATCCTTAATTCTCTGGGAAAACAATTTCTTATTCCGTTTTTTTTTCTTTGGTATGATGTTAAATAGTTATATCGATTTTAAGTTTGTAACAGCTTTTACAGAAGACAAAAAAAGCAAAGAATACGGAATGACATTTTGGTTAGTCAATGATTCGGTTCAATGGTTTTCGAAATGGTTAAAACCTTTTGGCTAGGATTTTAGTGCTAAGAAGTCAGACTAAAGGAAAAGAATGTTGTTAAGTTAGTGATCTTTATACTCGATCATTTGAGACTCTATATCATTTTTTCATATTGAATTCATCATGCAAAACTTAACTTTGCATAAGAATATATAAGACAAGATATAGTATGAAACTATATTCAAATCGTTAATTTTACAGATAACATTGTAATAAAAGATAATACACAGTATATAACTATATATATATATATATTTTTTATTGGTCAAAAGAAATCTTAGAAGATTACACCTTGATGTGACTAAACACATATTATTCTCTAAATAGATATGACACTACAGATTTGTTAATATCCATCATCAGATAAATCTTACGTGCTCACTAAAAACTAGACACATTATCTTAATCATGACACGTGAATATATAGAGTTTTCCAGAAAACAAATAGGGCAACAATGAGCAGAAAACCCAGCAACAATGAGTGAGCATTTTGTTTTGAAATGATCTTCAGTTTAATTTTCCGGTTATGTAAACGGAACAATATATAGAGAAAATATTCGAGTGATATTTAGTAAAGGGTTTAGTATCCACGTTCTATTCTAGAGAAGCCTATAGCTACTCTACGGTCCACATAAGGGAGGGCCCTTGTGAGTTGTGACAGAGACTTTTGTATTGATGCAGTAAAAGGTAAGAACAAAGATGGAAAACACATCACCCACGCACCAATAATACTCTTCCATTTGATATCTCTTTGACCACTCTGCATGTCTCTCCTCCTTTGACCACTCTCTCTTTCTCCTTCTCCGTCTCCTTCTCCATCTCCATTATGTATCACTCTTAAAGCTACCTCCTCCCTTAAACCACACACTAGCGCGTGCATTTCCACGCTCCACATTCCAACATCAACGTAACGACAAATTTTCAAGTGCATGATTAATGATTTATTAATTACTGACAAGAACATCTTGCATGGTTGATAGGTCTATATTTTGAATGTCAACATAACGTTACAAATTAACAAAGATTCATATATACATATATCTACATCCTAATTAAGTAAGCAAAAGAATCATCAACTTAACTAGTAATCGAGTCATAGTGGACCTCCTTGATGATGATTCTGATTGTTATGACAAGAAGACGACGAAGAAGAAGAAGCCAAAGCAAGAATGGAAGTTGCGAGTTGATTAATGGCGTCCACCAAACCACTCATACGTTGTCTGTTAATCTCAGATTTGGATTCCTCGATCTTTAGTCTCATCTCTTGCAGCCTCACCACTTCCTTATGCCTCCTCTCTTGTCTCTCCTCACTCTCTCTTATCACTTGTGCGATCATAGACGCGCTTCTCGATAAGGCCACTCCAACCGCAACCTCTTCTGCCTCCCTCTCTCCTCCGATGGTAGTTTCTCCCGGCGTTGTTCTCCTTCGCTTCGCCGGCGAAGTGTCTGAATACTCACTCATATCAGAATCTGAGCTACTATATATTACTAGCCCTCTTCCAACGTATAATTATAATCGAAAAAAATATACGAATACCCAATATTTGTAGATCAACCAAAATGCGGATTCACTACTTAAATAATCTTAAATATACTCAAGAACTTTATAAAGAAAATTACAAACACAATCAAATTTAGGGTTTCATTTTTTCTTCATGGTATTTGTAAAATTTGGACTTATAGTGTATAATTGGAGTGATTAAGTGTGATATTTGTTGGAAAGTCTAAATTTAATATATAAATATGAAATGAATTAAATCCAACTTTAGGGTCATTTAGGAGTTAAGAAGAGAGAGGTACCTACTGTGGGCTCTATTGGCTCAGCGTGAAATGTGGACGACGGTGGAGGTTGAAGCGGCGGTGGCGGAAGTGATAACACTACAGATTGTGGTGGTAGTGGCGGTGGCGGAAGAGATAATACAATAGTAGCCGGAATTTGATGCATGGGCTGAGCCATCATCGGAGCTACAAATCCTATACTTTGTTGGTACACTCTTAGGATCTGGCCGCCGTCACCGTTTCCGACAGCGGCGGCGGAAGACGAGGACGAGGGAAGACTCTTTTTCTCGACAAGCTCAGCCAACGCATCGTATATCAGAGGCAACATATTACTCGGCAAGTTCCTCTCTTTCCTCTCACTCTTCTCCATCTTCAAGTAGGACGCCGGAGAGGAAGAGCCGGTGTCAAAAGACGATTCTACCCTCGATCTATCGTACTCTCTGATCTTCTTGTAATCCCTCATGAGATTGTCCCACTTATCGTTGCACTGATTCTGGTTCCTCATACATCCATTTCTACAGCAATACTCTTCTATCCACTTCCACCGGAGCTCCGCCGGTCTGTTCCTGCTTTCCGGTTGCTTCTCCGGTGGAAGGCCGGTGGTAGACCGCCGTACACGCCTCTCTTCATCCATCTTTTTGGCTTCTATGAGCACCAAAGTCTCACTGACCGTCCAATTCCCTTTTCTATACTCTCTCGTGACCATATCTCTACCAGCATATGGATCAGCCATGTATGTGTCTTTTTAGATTACGAAGAGGTAGCCATATCTCTGTGAATCTTGAATTTCAAGAAGTAGAGACAGAGAAACAAGTGTTGGAGAAAGGGGGAGAAGAAAGGGATGAGCCAAGACCGGTCAAAGTCTTTTGTCTGTAAGCACTAAGATTGTCACCAAGTTTCGAAAGGACAATGCTTCCAATAATGAGAAAAGAAATACTATAAACGAAGTAATGCTTCCCAATAAATGAACTAATTGAAACTTTTTTTTTATATTTCTTTTTTCATGTCTCTATCTTAGTTGTATGGATTGGAAGAACTAAATAATAGTATTAATCTTACACACTTTTTTTAAAAATCAAATGTTTATATCTGAATCTACGAAATGAAAAAAGTGATTGCATAAAGGAAAAGAAAAACAAATGACAGAATTTAAATCAATCGATTGAAAGAAAAAAACCCGTAAAAACTCCGTACTAATTTTACATGATGCATAATACTCCATATGTTTTAATTTATTTGTAGTTTAAAGATTATGCACATTACTGAATTTGTCACTTTTATCACTCATTAATGTAATATACATTTTTTTATTGGTCAGTACATTAAAATAATAAATTGTTTTGCAAAAAGAATGCATCAGAAACCCAAAACAACTCTTATAATAAAACAAATTTTAAACTCTAAGACTACATTCAATATGAGACCGAGGGAATAGTCTTTTTCCTCTAATAATATAACCACAGTTCCACCAACTAACTAAACCTATATCCCATTTCAAAATAGAGTGAAGTTTCATATTTTCTCATTGATATGATTTACTTTCAATCCTCAATAACGTGTTTGAAAAAAGATTGAAAAACTGTTTTTGGGTTACCCTGATTAGAAAGTTTGAAAATTTTCATGATTCGCCCGACGATAGATTTGTAGTCAGAAGTGTTCGCCGGAGAACGTTGGATTGATGAATGTCGATTAATTCGCAGACGAGCACTGAGGAGCAAATAAAACTGCACCATTTGAGCATTGTCGTTGAATAGTTAACCGTGAAGTTATTCTGAGAGGAAGTGTTCACGTGTCGATTCGGATGACCGGCGTGTGGCGTGATCGAGACTTGAAGTGGACCAAGGCATGTTTCTGTTATGGGAGGTGGATGACGCTAACATGAAACAATACATACTTAAGATGGTCTCCGGAAGGATGATTGGTAGAATCATTATCTAGACCTAGAAGAGTTTCTACTTCTCAAACCATTTTTATTCTCTTTCTAAAACTCATTTCAAGAATTGATGCATAGTTTACAACAACAATATACGAACATGCCAATGACCCAAGCAAACGACGGAAACGGCTCGACAATTAACTTGCAATGTATCATCATAACAGAGAGACAGAGAAATACGAGTAATAATATGATCCAAACACAACCAGAGAAAATATCATAATATTCCAATTTCCCATATCCATTTGTTTGTCATAAATTCCACATTAGGAGGAAAACAGAGCGAGAGAGAAAGATGTTTGATGAATCTTATTTATTCAGATTAGAGCAGACCACCCCTCAGAGCAAGAACCAAATGAAGAACGGAGCCACCCTCTATGTTGTAATCTTTGGCCGTTTTGTCATCAGCAAGCTGTTTTCCGGCATAGATGAGCCTGAAAATCCAGCAAGTACATACACAAGGCACAGAGTTATATAATGGTTTAAGAAGCTCTCAAAAAAAGAGAGCAAATTGTTTCTTTATAAAAAGGCAATATACTGCAAATAATGTCATCCAGAGCTAAAGTAGAAAACTGTATACAACCTTTGTGGTGCGATCAAAATCCATAAGAAGCAGACAAGACTCAATTGATGCAAAGACAAAACTCTTGGAAGTGATTAGAGACAAAAGAAAGTGTTTATGATTAACCTTTGTTGAACAGGAGGGATGCCTTCTTTCTCTTCAACACGTTCTTTGATGCGATCAATAGTGTCGGTTGGTTCGATATCAATCTCGATTTCTTTACCTGTGAGTGTCTTGACCTTAATCATGGTACCACCTCTAAGCCTCAAGACAAGATGAAGAGTAGACTCTTTCTGGATGTTGTAATCAGCTAGGGTTCGCCCATCTTCAAGTTGCTTACCAGCAAATATCAGCCTTTGTTGATCTGGTGGTATACCTTCTTTGTCCTGTTCAACAATACCAACCAAAAAGATTACCAAAGAAAAGCAGAGCTCAGGCTTCAGCTCAATAAACTTTAACTCATCCAAACCAGGCCATATCTACATCAATATCCATCTTCACAAACACAATTTAGCTATTCTCAAGAAAATTCAAATCCATGTCCTTGAAGATTACAACAGATTTCTTTCTACTCGAAACAATTCTTAATCGTTTTAGTTCGATCGGCGGAGAATAGATCAGATTCGCTTCTCAAACAAACAGCTCCGTAATATTATTGCCCAGAAACATGATCCGAGTAAGAACAAGTAGAATTCAAGCGGGGATATAGAAGAAAAAAGAAGCCCTAAAATAAACCTGAATTTTGGCTTTGACATTGTCGATGGTGTCGCTGCTCTCAACCTCTAGGGTTATAGTTTTTCCGGTGAGGGTTTTGACGAAGATCTGCATCTCTCTATCCGCAGATTAGTTAAAAATCTTCTCGGATTCTTAGGCGGGTCTGTGTGATGGTCGATGGGTATGTGTATGTGTGTGTGTATATATATATATATCCACCGGTAAGATGATTGGTCTTTGGGTCAGCGTTAAGACTACGCCAACTTTTTTTATCATTTGTCATTCTGACTTTGTAAGCCCAATTATGTTTTTCATAATATTTTACTTCTTCATTCTTTCCATTGTCAACTAAATAATAGTA
>VBRH01000402.1:24685-41078 GCA_014578085.1 Cardamine resedifolia | reverse complement strand
TTTATCCCCCCCACATATAATCTTTGGATTGGTAGTTAATCAAGTGTTTTGAGAGCCCAAGAGGCATGTTGTTAGCAGTTTTAAATATCAGATTGCTCAGTTACTCCATTTTCAAGCCACGATTACTATTAATAGAGATTCTAGCCGCATATACCATTAATGGAGTTCCTAGCTGCAACGCTTTTGTGAAATAGCTGCGATAACTGTTAACTGTTGATATCATAGATTCATAGGTGATAAAATCTCAAACTCTTAGAACCCATCATTGAGAGTCAAGGGGTTGGTTGCAAAAAATAAAAATAAAATAAACTGTAAACGTAGAAGAATCATATTATGCCTCATCTTAAAAGAATCTCGCACACACGAATATTCATCTCCCACCACTAGTCTATACACACTAACTCACTCCATGGAATTTTAGCCGCAATACCGTCTTCGCCATAAATATTTCTTCTCTTACATATATATGTATATTAAATAAAAAAAGTACTTTACTACTACCACTAGATTAATAGGAAAGAAGTAACAAAAATGGCAATTTTGCTTCGTAAATTTGGACTCCAAAGCTTGGGGTCTCTTCTACATATGTTCGAGTGATCCACCTTTGAGCCTCTCCATTCGAGCCTGAAGACCGGACAATGCTTTCTCATCCATTGGGAGAACCACAGGTTGAGGGTGTGGAGTCTCTAGTCCCATTTGGCTCGGGGGAACGGTCTGTTGGTACATGTTATCATTTGTTGGTATCAGCGGTTTGCTTACTGGCTCGAGGGTACCCGATGAAGCCAGTTGCATGCTCCTCATCCTTTCTCTGATTGCATCTAGCGTCCCAGTCATCACTGTCAAATATATTTTTCTAACAGATGAAGAATAAACACCGGAAGTAACAACAAAGGAAACATCAGGATCTTAGAAACTACCTCCAGGATTGATGTTACTGGCTCGGATGTCAGTGTATGAATCAGAATTAGGGTTCATCAGAGGCTTTGCGTCTAACGAGGACAAGGAAGGAATATCAGGAGATGGAAGAGCTAAGGAAGAAGGCGGAGGAGTTGACAACGGTAGGCTTGAAGGCGTTCTTCCAGCAGCTGCATTCTTCTCCACCTAAAAACCGATTGCAAATCTTCAAGACATAAAACACTAGAGGCTTTAAAGGTAAATGATAGTAGAAGCTAGGAGAGTTGTTACAAACCTGGGCCAAACCGTCTCTGATGTAAGTGCGAAACGCTTCGCTAGCATTTTGAAGTTGGGAAAAGATATCAACCTACAACCATTGAAATGAATTTGCAATTTCCTTCAGTATGGCTCGAATGGTCAGTGCGTTACTGAAGAACAGGAGAAACAGAGACTTCAAATCCAAATTCATATCCATTACCTTTGGATATGACTTAGTGATGTGGTAGAGATCGTAAAGACCAATTGTGGAAGTTTGTTTGTCGCCGATTTTCTTAAAAATCGCCCCTAGCTCTTGCTTCAACTGAACATCGGCAGAATTAGCCGGAGGTGAGGCATTGTTGGTTGTTGAATCTGTCCAATGGGTTTGTCCCACAGGACCTGTTGCAGTTAACATTCTTGCTGCAGCTAACGTCTGTAAGTAAATTAATTAGTTACTACCGATGATGTCAGAATTTCTCAAAATATTCACTAGCAAAATGGAAGAACTTTTTCAGATATATGATTCGATTAAGCAACTAGAACATATGATCTTTCAAGTTCACCATCTTGAGAGGTAGTACACAGCAAATAGTTTGGATGTGCGCTTTGATAAAACTCTCAGCTTCAGTAAATTTGTCAAGATTTCTGGGCAGGAAGTTACAAGACTAAGACCTCACCTCAAGGTTCAGATCGATGTAAGCGAGAATGATGGGTTGCGGCCTCATGTCAATAGGGATAAGAGACAAGTGGCCCTTTATTGCAGCTCCCCGGAGCTTAACAAGTTCATGTAGAACAGTTTTCACCATCCTCAGAGGTTTATCATCTGCGCCAGCTCTTCTCATTGGAACCAACAAAGAACAAAACAAAAACAAATTTTTAATGTTGAATACGAAAATCTCCTCGCAAATATTAAACAACAGACAAAGATTTGCAAAATGTTGTATGAAATGTACCTCCTACGTATCTCTTCCATTCCCAGCTCTTGCAGGTATACATGGATGCTCTGAAGAAGTCGATCAAGATCAACTTCATATATGGTGCTTTGGAGGAGCTGAACACGGTCAAACAAGTATCAGATATAGAGTACCAAACTATATGACAGTCTTTAGAAAGTAGGAAAAACGCGTGTTGCAGAATAGATAGCAGGGCTTGATAAGTAACAGCTATGCAAATTATGCCAACTACGATTGTCCTAAAATACTTTTCACAGAAATCATACCTTTGTAAGTTTAATCAGGCATTTAACTACCAAATCAGAGAATTTCTGATTCCGGACAGCATAAACTTCAGCCGTAGCAGGTGAAGGCCACCTAGATGGATCTAGAGGACGTAGCAAGCTAATAAGGACCACAAACGATGACGTCCGATCCGCATTATCCTGATTTAATTAACAAAAAGGTGAGAAGTTCAGAGAATCTCATAGTCACATATGAACAAAACCATTAGCATGGGAGGAATATCTAACCAGGATCTTGAGCATCAAAACATTCAGAGCTTTTAGAAGTTGGCTACCATCTTCCATTCGTGGAACTCTTTCATCCAGAAGCCAAAGCAAGAGCTCTGTTATAAGACTTTCAAGAGTCCCTTCTTTAACTGCATGGGCAAGCTTTTTATTTTGGAATGTCTGCAATAAGACATACTTGTGAGTTGTGAGCTTCACAAACAAACCTAAGCAGGCTAATAAGCTAATGAAGAAGAACAGCACCACAAAGCAAATCAATTCACAAAGTGTTACCTGCATAAGTGTGTTCAGAACATATTTACAAGACCTCGATGAAGCTCCCATTAAGCTGACATCAAAAGTCTTGGCAACCTATCAGAAAACAAAAATAATATAGGTGGTGGTCAACAAAAACCTATTACTGCAAATAGTTCTTCATGACAAACGGAAGTTCAAAGAAGGTTTATCAGGCAACCTTATTTGCCAAACATGAAACAAGCCCATCTGCATCCTTCACAAGTTCATCAATTGCACTCTCTTCTGGATCATTAGACGCCTGTGCCAACTCATGACAAACAACTTTCATCCCTTCAACCGACTGCAACACAAAAAAAAAAGAAAATAAAAAATCAAGCCAACACTGGCTGGATCACTTCAAATATGCATTACTTAAGTTTCCAAATGAAAAAAATGCAGGTGATAAGTATCAGTCAACCTCCCATCACAACCATATCAAACATATCACGCATTTTAAGGACCTTATATAAGTCATTGTTACTGACTAGATAATTGAGTTACAATAATAATATAACGCAACAATTTTTGCTACTACCCTAAAAATTAAAAAAGATGTTCCATAACAAACAAAACAATCTAATATCAAGATTGCGCCAGACAAGTCAGAGACCTGCTCTGGAGAACCAAACATAATGATGTCCAAAGCCTCATTCCAGTCTGTAGGGCCATTAACTCCAGCGATTGTCCGAGGTACTGGGTTCCTCTCAAGATTTTGTTCCGAAATACCATGGTTTTGCCTGGGGGGCAAAAAGATTTAGTTGTGTATAGAAGCCATACGAACATCATGAAACTTTCAGATACCAGTTGAAAAAATTACCTGGGAAATAAAGGACCAGGGACTATTTGAGAAAGGTCACCACTTTGCTCTGCCACTTCAGGTCTGGAAACAAACAAAAAGTCATAAATAATACAGAGACACTAAAATTTCTTGGAATCCTTTCTGTTCCTGATTACTAAGAAAAGCAACATTGACTTAATTTTGTGACTCTACAATGCATTATTAGACCTTGGATTTATGTGATTATATTTATGGCTTCTACTTTAAGCTTATCGCTACTGATGAGTACAAATGAGTCTCTACCAAAACGCCTTAATGGTGGAATAGATGCAATGCAAAGTTACATACAACTTTTCAAAGAATTTACATACCCGTTTTCTCTAACAGAACGCCTTAATGCTCCTCGTGCCTCCCCAGGTCTCCCTTCTCTTCTTTTCTCCATTTCTCTGAACTGATGCAGGCATAACTATGAAAACACAACTCACAAATACAAGACTGAAGAAGAAAAAATAGTTCATATTTCGAGCTTACTTTCCACTTAAATCTATCATCAAGCATACTCTTTTGAGCATCTGTAAGCTTCCCAACATATCGCCAGATATCATCACCTGCAATAACACGCCAAACAATGAGAAAAGAACGCAAAAAACTCTCTCAAGGGAATGGAAAACTAAGAGCGAAATTTATTTCATGATTTTCCAGATTTTTATGAAAAAAACACAAGCTAAAAGAACAGAGTATGAAAATATGTAAAACTGTGCACTAATCCCTGCAAAAAATGGCATGTTTTTTTGAAAAAAATCCACTGTCTTCCCAAAAGCTCATGAATTTCATGCCCAATTTCATGTCCTACCAAGAATCTTATAACCCGTAGCCATGGTGTTCAAAGCAGCTTTTCTGAGTTCACCATCTCTTTCTGCCGTCAAGCTTGCAACCATATTCAAGTATTTCAGTAGTCCACTTATCTGCTAACAAAGACATATTAGAATTCACACAGAGTTAAAACCATATTCAAATGTCATATAAATTGTCAAGTCTCACTACTACCTCAGTTCCACAAGTCTCGAGTAGATATCCGATGAGATCAGTACACTCTATCCTTGTACGGTTGTTTTTGGAACGTAAGCCTTCCAAAATATAAGGATATGTCTTTGCTACAGAATATGCATGGATAATCTGCTTCATCAGCTCACGCATTTTTTCCCTTACTTTTTCAATGTTATGCCCCAACTGCACCCAGGACAAGGAGTTAAATATAGACGCTGAAGCACCAATCGTTTTCTAAAATTGATAGATAAAAGGGAATCATAATAAAGAGTCCAACACCATAGGAGAGTGGATTAATATCAGATGCTTAACCTTCTCCGCCAAACAAGGGAGAAATATAGCAGCTTCTGCTTCCGTCATGCAGTATTCTTCATCCTTCAATGTGTTGAAAAGTTCTGGAAGAAACTCAAGCACCTACTCTTACCCAGAGCAGATGAAATTCCATTAAACAATATCAAACATGAACTATAATAGCAGAAAATCATTACAAAATTACCTTTAGCAGACAAGTTGTGTTGGATTTACAGAATTGCAACACAAACCACCTGAGAAGTATATCTAGTACTTCTATAATTTCCTTCGAAAGAGATGGAAGCGCCTACAGTGAGAAGAAAAGAAGAATACTTAAACGAAAAATAAATAAGGAGATCTAGTAGATGAATAAAATTCCAACACAATATATCCGCATTCAAACATAAGACAGCTACCTTTTGTAGGATTTCCAGCCCATCTACTTGTTTCTTAAAGTCGGGACTCAACAACCGTTTTTGCAAGTCTTCCCTGAAAAATTTCATCATATCATTCTGCACCAACCACCCAACATTAGTTATTTCATGGTAGTAGCGTAAAAGTCAATTAAATCCTCTAGAAAACAAACCTCAAGATCCTGAATCTGTTCGGGTCGCAGCTCCTCAAATTTAATTCTACGAACCACCACCCTCTCCCTGTCCTCCTGTAGATTAGACACACAAAAATCAACCTTTTATCATCCAACATAATACCTATGGAAATATTAAAAACCTTTGGAAAACGCATCCCACCTTATTGGAGTCCTTAGTATTTAGCAAAGCCTGTGACTGGGTAGCTATATCATGGACAGACGTAATTTGATCTGGCCTTGGGCCCTTTGTTGGTAAAGCTCTCTTCAGAAACACAAAAACAAGTCAGAAATTACACATTACAAATTAAATACAGAAAAAAATATGTTAAGACAGAAACTTACTGATCTGTTTCCTTGCTTCAATGTACCATTAGAACTCGATTTTGAAATCTTTGAAACACCTTTTGACACAGGCCCCGCCATAGCTTTTGATGATTCAAATGGTTCTGAAAACAACATTGTTAGCATGAACAGAAAAAGGGAACGGAGAGAGGCAAACATATTAAACAGACAACCAGATCATGGAGAGGTACCTTGAACAAATCCTGGTCTTACTTTTTCAAGCACAAGAGCTAATGCTGGGCCTTGGATATCTTTGATAGTCTTTTCAATCTGAGAAAATGCACATGAGTAATCAGAAATTGGGTTCTAGCCAAGAATAGAACAAGCTAACCCAAGGATACCTACCGTTTCTTGTCCACTAACTCTCAAGATCTCAGAAATGCATCCTTCGGCTGCTTTTCGCACATCTGCTGATTTGTCCTGGAAAGATTCATAGAAGCATAGCAGATTAAAATCATAACAAACAGACATAATTAGTCATTAAAGCTGATGAGGGGATATAATAATTTCAGATGAGTCACCATCATTGCGGTGCTTGCAGGTTTCAGTAATTGTATAGCATCCACAAAGTCACCTAATCCAGCAAGTTGTTTTGTCAACCAATCAAAAAGATCTCTACGTCCTTCTGCTCCCATTTTCCCATCTGTTAGGGCTATTATAATGTAAGGAATCTGCAATAACAGAAAAAAGAATTTTTTTTTTGTAAGTTGACGAAATTATATTAACAGGCAGAAGACATGGATAAGGAAGATTATCACCAACCATTTTGTCGAGATGCACAGCACCAAGCCATGAATCAAGAGCAGCCAAGGTGCATTCTCTCATGTGCTTCTTGTTGTCACCGAGACACTTCAGAACATCAGATAGAATTCCCTGAAGTAGATCACTCAAGTATTTGGTAAAACTGGCAGGCAGTGATATTCTACAGTGTAAAAATTATTTTCAATGCTTGACATGTATCAGCAACCTTGCTCGCCTTCTCGACAGTTGGTCCCATAGCTACTGCAACACCTCCAATGGTAGTCAATGTTTGCATAACAAGATTTTTGTTACTATCCAACAGTCTTCCTCGTAGAGCACCAAACAATTCTCCTACCGTATGTGAAAAAATGGTACAGATAGCAATAAGAAATCGAGTCCACCCACACAACGACCGACGGACTCGTGGTATTGACAAATTTATAAGAACAGAAAATTATGGAAAACTTCCTGACTTCATACCAGTTCCAGTTGGTTGGATACGTTTATTAGCCTCTTCGAGAATTTTATTGACACCTTCAATTGACTCCAAACGCATCTACAAAAGTATAAAAGACTCAATTTCAACTCTAAAGCTTAAGATAAATTCCCACAAAAGGATCGTTAGTGAAGGCAACAAAAGAAGTTTTTCAATTTGTAGAGCACCTTCCAATCAGGACTCTCAAAGCCCTTAAGAAGATTAGGGCTAATCTTGCTACTGATATCTTCTCTAGGTAAACTATCCAGCCCTCCAGCAGAGGTTGATGTTGAAACTGACGACTTAACAACTCGCTTTGGAGCCACAGTCCCCTGATGAACAGAATATAAGTACAGCTAGAAAAACCAAGAGTTCTAACAATCAAGACAATCCACACAAATGTACCTCAAAAGGGTTTTTCTCATATTCGGTGTCTAGTGCACTTAGTAGTGCAGGTTTGACATCATTAAGAAACCCTTTGATGTCTGCAATCAGATAGAACACAATTTGATTTGGTTATTAAGAAACGTTTCTAAAAAATACAATTTACACAAAGTAGAAGTAGCTTAAAGCACCTGGACCAACAAACTTGTGTAAAGCACCCAAAAGTTTGATTGTAGCATTTCTGGTGGCAGCTGCACTAGATTGCAGCCCAACATCCTTGCAAAAGTCTATCAAGTCCTGTCAAATGGACAGAAAAGTTCTCCTTTGTCATGACTATAACCTAGATACTGCAGTTTATTAAACAGGGAAATCAGGTGCTGGAAACTTCCAAGTAGAAAAAAACTTTAAAACCTTAAGTTTCAAAAGTGAGACACCAAAGTCATCAACTGCCGAAACCATCCATAACAAGCCTTCACTAAGAACCTTGGGATTTTTGTGCTCTTTCATGATTTTGAATAGCTACACACAAAAGCCATAAATCATCATTCTAATCAAACTAAAAATGAAAGTCAACATTTTTTTGACCAAACCAGCACTTACCCTCTCGAAAACAAATCCAGGACCAACGGCTTCACAGAAAGCAGTAAGACACTTCATAGCAGATGCTCGTGTCTTTATATCTGCAACTCGTTCACTAGTGCCTGCAAATTAGTATAAAAACTCAGGAAATTGAGGTAGCAACTAACTCTTTAAGAAAAAATAGAACTGATGTCAGAGTACAGCATTCATAAAGCAAAAGTATCATCTTTCTTCATTAATACTTACCCGTAATGCAAAGTACGACACATTTCTTAGGGAACTTCACCGCAGTCGAAGATATATAAGTGATGATTTCAATGACCTGTTGCTGAACCTGCATTTCCAAGTAATATGCTCATGAACTTCTTTAAGTTTTTTGTTTGGGGGATAATTCTAAAAAGTACAAACAAATAAGAAGATTTGCACATGGAATAACAAGAATACCTGCACATTTTTCTCATTCCAACCAGGAACTGCACACAACAACCGAACCAAAATTTCCACAGACTTGTCTAGTTCTTGTAGACCTTCTATCTCTTCTTTCAAAGCCAATGTTGCTGCACCGCAGTATAATGCAAAACATCACCAAACTGATAAATACTTAAACAGCAAAAACAAAGAGAGCTAAAAACAGGAGTTTTCGAGGCATGCGCTAATACAGCTTTGATATGAAGAAATACAAGGCAGCAGGAACTAGAGCTTCGATAACCTTGCACAGAAGGTTTATCCCATATATAGTGAAAACTAATGAAGAACCACTTAAAAAAGATTAACCAGTCAAGCAAAACGCAAAAACAACAAACAAAATAAACATAAAATGTAAGCACTAATGATGAAGAGAAACAGAATTTGAGAGTAAAAGAGTCCTCTAGGCCTTCAACAAACCTTCAAGTCTTTCTTTCCATACAGAGCTCTTTAACTGAGAAATAGTTTCCGGTTTAACAAGAGAACCTAATCTGCTTTCAATCTCTTCAAGACCCATCTCGGCAGGCTAAGAATAAAAAGAATAATAAGATGTTAACACCATAAAATTCTGACAGAAGGACAGAGTCAACCACATAACCATTTAAGGTATATTTATATGTACCTCAACATCTTCAGGTGGTTCAACAGATTTTGAAGTTTCATTTCGTACAGCACCATCTTTTTTGCTTCCACCCGATTTGGCAGTCCCAACCTTCTTACTCGCGGGCTATAAAATGTCAGCATTTAATGTGACCGCACGAAATTAGACAACTAAAAAATCTCCGCTGTCCCCTTTATATTATGTTGTTAACCAGGGCTACAGTCACAGAAGAAAATTTAGGAGAAAACTCACAGCTGAAGGAGCAGGTCTTTTCCCGCTCAACATGCTTGCTGCTGATTTCCTTACAAAGGAAGCTTCTGAATTCTGCATAAATTTTGAAGTGGTATAACGAATATGTGGACAGTCAATATAACTGATGTTTGATACTGAAGATTTGGATAGAAGTGTACCCATGTGGCCGTGCTCCCAACTGAGGATTGAACAGTCACTTTAAAATGAAAAGATCATCCAATTAGAATTGGAAAACACCCGCAAAAAAATTTGATGTTCAGCATAACGGCTTTGTGAAATAGAAGTCCACAAACCTGAGCTTGTACCAGCTGATTCACCACCACCAGAGCCTGCAATCATTTCCGAAAGTTTCTTTCTTCTAACATCATCAAGTTTTTCCAATGACCTCTCCAAAGGTCTCATACCTACAGACTGACATAACCAAAAGATACTAAACATATGAGAAACAGGCAAACATTTAGTAAAAGAGTCATTTATCCACATATTATAACATTTGTACAGTATTTAGATACCACATACGGCAACGAGAATAGGTTGCTGTTACAGAGTACAATATAAAAACAATACCTTCGCTATTGCAGCCAAAGCCGAAAACGCTGCATCCCTCACATCAGGAGTTCCATCATTGAGACACTACATTGTTACAAATTCCAGGCATCCAATTAAGTTATAAGTTCCGATCATTTATTTTTCAAACGTAGAAGTGGTAACTGTGATCAAAATTCAGCTCCATGACTATTGTACTGCCAACTAATCACAGTAATGCAACCTTACGTACGTTATTTGTTCTTTTAGCACTAATGTGTTGCATATATGTATGCCTGCATGATTGAACACCTACTTGCTACTATCTAACAGTGCCATGATTTCCTGTTCAATAGAAGTAAATGAAGGAGCTATTGGACACAAAAATACTATACTAACCTCCATACATAAAGGGACATATTCTTTGTGTGCCTTTAGAATAATAGCCTTGTTACTTGATTCAAGGCAGAATGTCAACCAGGTCAAAGTTAATGAACGCACGAGCGGAACTTTATTTTTCACTGCCATCTTGACATCTGCAAAAGAGAACAAAGTTGGTTGAAAACTGATGAAAGACATGTTACGGTAAAATCGGTCGCCAAACATCTAAATAATGATAAAAATATATAAACAAGATAATCATAAGCAAATCAAGATCGCTTTATAAAACAATCCAAGATAAAACTGACTCTTGCCTTCTATAAAGTCAACAAGATTCAAACACCCAGCTTTGTACATTGTTTGTAGCGTCTGCATAAGTGGATCTGCGACTGATTGCTTTTTCTCTTTCAATTTTTCCTGTTCAAGGAACAAACAGCCACCAAGTTTTGTATCAAATGCTGGACTACAACCCAGTCAGCTACCTAAGCCCATTACCATCTGACGAAAGAGTACTAATACTCAAAAGACTGGATGTATTAATACTCCTGTAATAGTAATTTTGGATCAAAGATGCTACATGACTCACAAGTAAAACAGGCAGCATAAACCGTGAACTAGCGGAGAAATGTGTTCTTAAACCACATGCAAGATTTCCAATGGCTTGGATAGCTTCAACTGCAACGGCTAAGTTCACATCCGTGATAAGCTGCGATTGGAATGATTTACAAATATTATCAAATCGCAAGTAGAAATAGTTATGCAGTATTGAATCTTGAACACAGCAGCAACAGACAATGATTGCAACCAGAAAACATTTTTCCGATTTGAAGGTTGAAATAAAATGCATGAACTTCAAACTTCAGATTAATCAATAAGCACAGATGTTTGCCGGCTGCATCAGCAACAATTAGATAACATTGTACTTAAAATGCTAAAACATACAAAAGATATAGCATATAAGTAATAATCAACACTGCCTAAACTTCTTATTGTGGAAAGTTAACTACCTTCTTTAAGGTCCGACAAATTTCTGAAAAATCACCAGGAGCTATCTTTTTAGTCGAAGCAAGCTTCGTTAGCTCTGCAACAGCCTCCTTACGTTCAGACCACTTTGTAGCTTTCTAAAAGGGAAACATAGTAACTTAGTGTAAGGTGTCACATGCAATGAAAATGGGAAGTAAGTGATATATTCTAAAAAGTTCTTTTGAGTAAAGAACAACTGCAAGAAATAAAAAGTAAAACATGACAATTTGGCATTAAGCATCCACAACTCACCACTCCTTCCCAGAACCCAGATTTTTCCAAAGGAGTCAAAATGTCCACAGGATCCATAAGATCATATTCATCTATTTCCTGAGGCGCTGATAGTAACAGGTAGATCAAGAAGAATCAACATAAGCAGCTTTCTAGACATTACTTGATGAAGAAACAATTCATTGAAGTACAAGCTACATACCATCAGCAACAGGTTCTTCACTGGTCCCATCACCCACAACACCAGAACTCGCTTCTGCCTCTGGCTCCTTATCTTGCTCAGACCTTGAAAGCAAAATTCAGAAATAATCTAATTGCAGCCTTTAAAAATCATGCTAGTACTTTATCAACTTTCAAAATTAGCGCAATCGAACAAAAATATCATGAAACACAAAAAAAATCCTCATGCAGATTAATTTAACTATCCAGAAACTAGACAATATTCACAAATCATAGCTGGATTAAGGTGAAACTGGATCTGATTTTACCTTATCAATAAATGTCAAAAGAATTAATTGTATGTGCCAATAAATAAGTACTAATGCAAGAAATTCAAATATAGAAAATATATTTAAAAAAAAAAAAAACTGTTATCGTATGTAGTAGTTACCTTATCTTTCGAGTAGGCTTGGCACTCCCTGAAACATTGGCAAGCTCAGCCTCCAGCTCTTTTTTCTTACATAGTAACAATAAAATCAAATATTAGTGTTTGCAAAAGAGCACAAGAGAATATATACAAATCAAAGTATAATTAGTACGTCTTCTGCTGCTTTTCTTGCATAATTTTAAAAGAAAATGTCAAGTTAAATTTCAAATCATGGGCAGAATTTATAGCCAAGGGTGTAGTTCTGATTTGCGCTTGAATCTATCTTCTATCTGTTACGACTAGAAATCCACATTTCAGTTTTCCAGCTCCAAGAAAAAGTAATAAGATGTAAGTATAACCGTCGGAAGCAGATTTCATGGAATGAAATCGGTTAGCTTCCTCCTTAGACTGATTTTAATCCAGTTTGTATCATCTTGGCAGCATGGCTAAGCTACAAATGTACGGATCAACATAAGTCTTACCATTGTATCCCTCATTTTCTCAAACAATATAGACTTTACAGGGTCTTTCCCAATCCAACGGCATAGCTCAAGAGTCACCCCTTTGGCACTTGCACGGACATTCTGATCTTGATGGTCGAAAAGTTCAGGAAGCATCTTTAAAATTCTTTTAGGAGGAATAACCTTTGATCCAAATTCACTAAGATAAAAAACAAGCTAGCTCATTATTTCAGAAAAATATTTCAAGAACCAATGGAGAAAACAAACTAGGACTTAAAAACAGACCTGAGAGCGTGAAACATAACGTCTACTGCAGGTACCACAGCCTTTGCAACTTTATTCTTTATAGCTTTCTCCATTGTATCCTAAAATTATGCCAAATCTGTTAACTTGTATAAGAACGATGTTCTCCTAGCAACGACACAACTCCCAAAAAATATCTTTTTGACAGTTGAAAATTAAAATGACTGAAACGATGCATATCAAGTGGAGTGATCACCTAAACCAGAGCCTAAATTCTCAGACAGTGAATTAAAATTTCTGAGGAAAATAATGTTTAGAACAAAACACTATAGTAGACATCTTCAAAACAACAATAACAAAGGTATCCAGATTCCTTTCTCCTTCAGAAAAAAAGTATTATTCATGGCAGAAATGACCCCAACAGATGAGACATGATAACAACAACTCAAAACAGATAAGATTGGTTACTGGAACAGGCCACAGAAGATTCCGTTTCTTGGAATTAAACATAGAATGCTCAAGGGAAATGTCCGTCATAGTTATATAAATACTATTTTCCTATTTTGTCACATGAGCCCAAGCATAACACAGCAGTGGGCAAATATCCACAAGCTACATTCTACATCACTCCTTTTAAGATAAGTATATGGTGGCATTCTGGGTTATAAAGCACTTTCATTTCTACGTCAGCTCACCTATCTAGTTCTTAATACACCAGCATCAGCTATGACTAGATGGTGAACGTATACATCAGAGTGCAGCTGTTAAGCGTATTTATCTAGAATTTCCTAGCAGAGTTGAAAGAAGCGTAGAATGAAATGGCATACCAGAAAAACATCAACCGCCTCTAGTTCTACCCAAAGCAAGAAAGCAGCCTGCGCCTTGTCCACAGTATTCTTCCGACCAGTGAGGCATTTAGCCGCAATAGCATCGCAAACTTCCTTTGCATACCTTCAAAAGCAGAAACAAGCTAAATAAATACTCACATGCAAACAACCATTTCGCTCTGCCCTTCTCTAGAACAATTGTTTTTATAAAAAAAGCAGCACCATACCTTCCAGCATCTGAGTCGGCTGCTCGCAAAAACGCAATCAATGCATCGAGCGCCTTCTCTTGCACCGGCGCATTAGAATCCGCCACCGTCTTCCTAAACAAGTGACCTAGGAAAGAAAAGAAATCAGAAAATTAACCAAAAGTAGAGCAAACAGAACCCTAGAAAAATCACATTCCCGCTCCGAAATCCAAATTCAAATCAGATCCACACCGAGCTAGACCACCTCAATCAGATCTGAGCCTCAAAAAATAAAAACCCTAAGAACCAAAACCAACGAGGTGAGAAAACTCACCAAAATCGCGAAGACGAGGGTCCTTAGGATCAGTAATCGAATCACAGACGGTAGCTAGGTCGACGTTAGCTTCATTTCTAACTTTCCAATTCTTATGCCCAAGCCGATCCTCCCATGGAAGTTTCTTCGCCTCCTTCAATAACTTCTCTTCCTCCGACATTTCTCACAAAATTATAACTCCGTCGTTATCGATCTTATCGATCTATACCAATATTCTTCGTGAGGTCTCCCCCAGCTTTTTTTCTCTCTCTTTTCAAAAATATTTCTTCGTGTTGTAAGTGCCGGCAAGAGAGAGAGAAGGACAAAAGGGAGAGTAGGGTGGAGCGTAATCAGAGAGAGAGAGAGAGAGTGGGGGAATTTTGGTTTCTACGTTTAAATCGGTGGTATAACTTTTTTCTTAAAACCCTTCACGCGCCTTCTGATTGGAAATGTATACACGCGCGATTATTTTTCAAAATCTTTTCACGAGCGTTTTATTTTTCTCTTTTACACGTGGAAAGATCAGCATTTTCAAACTATTTTAGGATATAGAAACTACAATTTTCCTATTATTGGTGCTGTAAAAATCTTAAAATATACTTAAATCAATGCTCCTTCATGTCCCAGTTGACAAGTAAAAAAATTTAGTTTATAAATTTATTAATTGATTTAATTCAAACAAAACTATGTGTTGTTGGATTATATATTGTTTTCCTATAAAATACAAACACAATCTTCTCTCCTATAAAACACAAACAACCTCATTTGACACGTAATTTAGAATGGACCTTTTAGTTTATAAAAAAAATTAATTAATTGATTTAAAACTCAAACAAAATCATTGGGTTTTTTTTTACGTCAAAATCATTGGTTATTGAATTATCTTTTTCCTAAACAATACAAACAAAAGAATCATTTTCCATTAGACACTAAACTAAAATGGATTTATGAGAATAAGATCTTTAATTGATTCGAAAACTTTTTTAAAAAGTAAAAATTTATATTTAAGTCATGTGTTGTTCGTTATATGATTTTTAAATGCTAATTAAAATCACGAGTTATTTGTCTCCCAATATTTTCATAGATCTTTATCATAAAAACGAACATAACAGATTTAAAAGTATCATCCATCAATTTTTACGTCACATAACAATTTTAAATAAAATTCAAATATATAATTGCTTACGACATTAAAAATTATTAATGGATTGAAATTTAATAAAATTCAAATATCAAATTCAAATATTTTGTATTGTAAAAATTACTAGATCATCAAATTAGTTTAAGACAATACGAAACCTAAGATACACATTTTAATATTTTGTCTACACTTTTTATTGTTCAAACTGTAATAGATAACATTAAATTCTTTTAACAAAAATAAATTAAAAATAAATTATTTTATTTCTTGTCAACATATAGCATATTTTTAGTACATTAATTCAAAACTTTATTACCCTCTATAGATACACATAAGTTAAAAATTTTGTTCACCACATTAAAATATAATTTATGACTGAATTTATATAATAGATAATGAAAATCATTGATCAAAACATAACTACAAATGACTTAAAAAGTGTATCATAGATTTTTTATCATAAAAATGAACATAATAGATTTAAAAGTATCACCTATCAATTTTTACGACACATAAATTTTTTTAAATAAAATTCAAATATCTAATTGCTTACGACATTAAAAATTATTAAAGGATTGAAAATATTAATAAATTTTAAATATCAAAATCAAATATTTTTGTATTGTAAAAATTACTAGATTATCATCAAATTAGTTTAAGACAATACGAAAACTAAGATACACACATTTTAATATTTTGTCTACTTTTTTTATTTTTCAAACTGTAATAGATAACATCAAACTATTTTAAGAAAAAATAAATTATTTTTTTTCTTGTGGACATATAGCATATTTTTAGTACATTACTTCAGAACTTTATTAGCCTCTATATATTACACATAAGTTACAAATTTTGTTCACCACAATAAAGTATAATTTATGACTGAATTTATATAATAGATAGTGAAAATTATTAATCAAAACATAACTGCAAATGACTTAAAAAGTGTAACTATATAACAATTGCTGATGTATCACAATATTAGAGATTGGGAGGGTGATGTGGCTTCATGAGAAGATAGGCTATTTACCTTTATATATATA
>VBRH01000402.1:12780-23348 GCA_014578085.1 Cardamine resedifolia | reverse complement strand
TAAGGGTCATAACCCGAAAAGATTCCGAATTAATTAAATCAATTAATTCCAGGAACGCGGGCGTTACAAAAACACATTAGAAATGAAAGAGAAGTGCAAGCATTGATTGTTTTTTAACATAAGTTTTGAATCATTTTGAGAGTTCTCACACTTTATATTATGTGATATTCAAGAGCTTACATAGGGATATATATCTGGAGACTGAATTTATGAGTGGTTGGATTTGGGTTGAGTCATGTGTAGTTATGAGCATCTGATTTGACTAGTTGTATGGTGCTTTTGGATGATTTAAATGCTAAAAAAAATTTACAATGTCGAGTAGCATCTATGGCACATCTTTATGAGAGGAATACATGTATACTGCAATCGGATGGTTGAACGCGTTTGTTTAGTTATACTTATTCAATTTTTTTTATTCCAAAGTTAACAACATGGATCAAAATTACATATATAAATATCTAATATTTTGTATGTGAATATGAATATACAACAATCGAATATCTAATTATGAATTCAAAATATATTTAAAGATTCGTTCTATGATAGATATGTTATCGATAAATTTTATTTTATTAAATACATATAAAACTGTTAAAAATATATATTAATATTTTATAGCAAATTTTTAAATAACTATATCAATAAATTATAATGTAAAATTTCGCGCGAAGCGTGGTTCACCCACTAGTTTATACTAAAGTCATGTGTTGTTCGTTATATGATTTTTAAATGCTAATTAATCACGAGTTATTTAATATTAAAGATTTATGCAACAACTTGATTTATCGTTAGATTATAATATATTTAAAAAGGATTTTAGGTTGAAAATACAAAATGCTCAAATTTTAAAATAAACTTTGTAATTTGGTTTGATATAGAAAATAATATGTTGGGCTCCTAAATCCCCTTACCCCCAAACACCACGTCAAAGCCTTTTTCATATCCATCCTCATGTCTTACGTGATCGAACTCATCATCTCCATATATCTTTTCCATTGCTAACACATGAAACAACAACTGAAATTTAATCCATCATAATCTTATCCTTCAAATATGAAAAATAACAATATTATCATCCCCAAGCTTCTTTCACTTCAATTCGTTTGGTTGCTTCATATTTTTCTTCAAAGGAATTTGGGTCTAATTTTTGGTCATTTCATACCCCAACTAAAGTACTATGTTCAATTCATATTTGATGTATATCAATGTGCAAATTCATACCCCAACTTTCTAAATATTCAAATTTACATCCCAAACTTATAAAATGGGGAAAAAAATAGACATTCGCCGTGATGATGTTAGTAAGCCGTTAACGGTTGCTAACGTGGTTGCCACATCATAGATTATTTGCATACATGGATAATACGTGTTTATTAAAATCACAAACTTAAGGCTAGACGACGTCGTTTTTCTTCTTCATCATTTTTGTCTTCTTTAACTATAAGAGAAAATAGAGTTGTATTCACCAATTCCTCTTGAATTCTTATCGAAGAGTTTCTGGTTTATTGTGTGTAAGTGAAGGACGAACCAATTATAACTAAAAGACACACCAATAATCTCATCAAATTATAGGAAATCCACTTACAGAAAATCATAAGTTCTTTTCATACTAAACTTTAATTCCACTTACAGAAACTCATCACATTTGAAACTTGTTGTCAATTACATCGAATTTAATAGAGTTCGATAATAATTCAAGAGGAATTGATGAACTCAACTCTGCTTTCTCTCATCGTGAAAGAAGAAAAAGTGATGAAGAAGAAAAACAACACCATCTAACCTTAGGTTTGTGATTTTAATACACATGTGATATTCATGTCTGCAAATAATATATGACGTGGCAACACGTCAGCAACCGTTAATGACTTACTAAGATCATCACGGCGAATGTCTGATTTCATCCGATTTTGTAAATTTGAGATGTAAATTTGAATTTTTAGAAAGTTGAGTTATGGATTTGCACAGCGACATAATGAATTGAACATAATATTTTATTTGAGGTATGAAATGACCGAAAATGCGGACTTACAGAAAACAACGTCATACATTAATGGGCTTTAATAAGCCCATAACAATTGTTTAACGGACCCAACAAGCTCACTCCCGTTCTGGTTAAGCGTCGGTCGACACGTGTGGGAAATCAAGATCGGCACGTGTGATCTCAACTTCGCTTCTCTCATTGGTCCGTTACTCGTAACTAGCCGATTCCTTCTCCAAAGTATCTCACATTTTGGTTACTGCACACTCTACCTTTCTCTCTCTTCAGTCTCTCATAAATCTCACACACACACACAAAAAAAAGATATTTTTTTAGTTAAGACTTTGCTTTACAGCTCAATTGCGTCTTCTTCCTCTGTGCTATTCTTCTTCTTCTTCCTCCCCGCGGATCCATTTAGAGGTTCGCGTAATTTCCATTTCTATTTCGCATTTTTTTGGGGGGAGTGGGATTTTGGTCTGATTTATCGGCTATTCGTTTTAGATTACTGAATGGTTTTGACTCTTCAGCTCTTCTTTGAGCTGAGATTGCAATGATGTCCCCCAATTTCCTCATTTCAGTTAGATTTTTTAGCTGCCCGAGGTCCTTGGAGGTGGGGTTTTATTTTGAGGAGATTTCCAATTTTGCGTTCGGATTTTGGAAATTGGGAGGTGGATTTGATCTGTTTTAGACAGTCTCATTGTTCTGGGTGATGTAAATGTAGATGATAGCATGCAAAGGTTGTGCATTGATGTTGTGGAAAGCTTTGATTTGTAATTTAGGATTTGGTAATCTAATTTTGGCTAAATGTACGAGTTTTTTCTCCAACTTCATGGAGTTCTGGGTTCGAATTTATCTGGAGAACGATATTGTAGTTTGGATTTGTGGACTTGGTGGGTAATTTGGAGTGGTCTTGTTTGAGTAAACCTTGGTTGAAGATTCTGAATGTTCAGTGGAGTTTGATAGAGTTTCAGTGAGGGGTCTGCTGTTTTTGTTATACACAATCTAATGACATTACTTTCTTTATCTTCAGGAGTCTCTTTTTGTTTCTTGAAGATAGACAGGGACATCACTGAGCAGCTGAGTATATGCTTCGAGGGCTATACTCGGGAGTTTGTTCTTTCAGATGATTGGCAGTAGCTATATTATGCTTGAACGGTGCCATAATGGGCATCTGTCTGATGAAGCGCTATCGCTCATGGCTTCTTTTGATCTCATTGCTTTGTGCACTAACGAATAAAAATGAAGCAATTAGTTCTGATGGTACAACTATAAGTTTCCTTAATCTCTTCCATTTTTTTGTGTTTGACAAATCATGCTCACCATTTACTGTTCCCAGACCGCTGTAGGGCTTCAATCCTTTTTGTTCTTTTTGTTCTCCAGGAGAGGCGCTTTTGAGTTTTAAAAATGCAGTTAAGGATTCGGATGGTGTCATTGGTCAGTGGAGACCAGAGGATCCTGATCCATGTAACTGGAAGGGAGTAACCTGTGATGCGAAAACAAAAAGAGTTGTAGCCTTGTAAGTTTGAAATTTCTTTGATTTAAACTCTTTTGTTTATTCAGTATGTGGTGCATCTTTTGTCGGTTCCTGAAGTTTATGGTGTGCAGGAGTCTTACTCATCACAAATTAAGGGGACCTTTACCCCCTGAGCTTGGACAGCTGGATCAGCTAAGACTTTTGTATGTGCTCCTAACCTTTAATTAATTTTATTGTTTTCTAGTTATCTGCTCTGCTGCTCAACGTTTGTGTATTCACATGTCATCGCAGAATGCTTCACAACAATAAATTATATGACCCAATACCTACTGCTTTGGGAAATTGCACGGCATTAGAGGGAATGTAAGTTGCTTTCCCGAAATACTAATGCTACTGATTATTGATTACACTTCACTGCTGAGCGGAGTTTTTTTTAATCTTTGTTTTCAAATTTACAATACTTTCCTGACAAAAAACCGCTAATGTATTTCTGCATTTGCTTCCATATAGTTTATGTGTAAAATTATTCTGTCTTGTGAGTGATGATTAACCAAAGGGTTTCCCTCTATTCCTTGCAGATACTTGCAGAATAATTACATCAGTGGGCCAATCCCAACTGAAATTGGAAACCTGTCTACGCTGAAAAACCTGTATGTGGGTTGTTTCCTGTTCTTCTAAGTAGTTTTGTTGCTATTTGTTGTTTCATTCGCTACTCTCTATTTGTTGTTTCATTAGCTGCTCTCACCATTTAGTTACCTCTATAATCGTATAGTGAACCAGAAGAGGTTCTACTGAACTTTCATGCAGCAACAACATAATATTTTCCGAAAATACTTATTTCTCTAGTTTTGGTGAAACTTAAAAAGTACAGGGAGTTTGACAGCATGATGGTATTTCAGCGGTTCAGAATCTGGCAGAAACATAACTTATATCTAACACATGTATAGTGATCTTTTTACTGGGTGAAAAGCTCTTGAATGTGATGATGAGAGTTGTGAATCTATGCTAGGGCTTCTTTCATTATCTAATGAGCATATCATCTGGATTCTTCTGAATTATTAAACTGATTTTTGACTCATTTTAAAAAGGGACATCTCAAGCAACTTTCTCAGTGGAGCTATCCCTACATCAATTGGGCAGTTGAAAAAGCTTACTAAATTGTGAGTGGCTAATCTCTAACTTGCGTGTTTTAATTTGCAGTGGTGTGTAAATTTGACTATTTGAGTGCCAATGTTGCTAACTATGTTGATTCATCTGTTGAAGCAATGTCTCAAACAATTTTCTGGTGGGGCAAATACCTACTGACGGCCTACTCGCTCAACTTTCGAGGGACTCGTAAGTATAGTTCATCTTTACCCCTTTCCCTAACCAGAGTTTTGTAAGTAAAGGTTGATAAGTCTCTCTACAGTTGATCTCGCAAAGCTGTTATATCTTTGTGATGTTGTGCACAATAGCACCCCGTTGCTAGCCTTATACAAGTGTAGCTGAAAATAACGGAGTCTTGAACTGATGCATCACTCTTGCAGCTTCATCGGAAATCGACATTTATGTGGAAAGCAAATCGATGTTGTGTGCGATGACAGTAGAAATTCTACAGGTTCTGGGTCTCCAACAGGTAAAGCAACGGTGTCTTAATCAGTTTCTGGTCAGGATATATGGATAATAGCTTAATTTTTGAAAAGTTTTCGGTGTGAAATGAGTTTGCTTTGGTGTCTCCCATATTATAGGCCAAGGAAATAAGGACCCTGGTAGGCTGCTTATAAGTGCATCAGCAACTGTGGGTGGGCTGCTCCTAGTGGCGCTTATGTGTTTCTGGGGATGCTTTCTCTATAAAAAGCTTGGTAGAGTTGAGAATAAAAGCCTTGCAATAGATGTCGGTGGAGGTGAATCATACTGACTGTTATTATAGATGTCATCTCTGAAAACGTTTAGAACTCATATTTATTATTTTATATAATTCTCTCAAGACTTACACCGTGAGAAACGATTTTATCTATCCAGGTGCATCTATCGTGATGTTCCATGGAGATTTGCCCTATGCTTCCAAAGACATTATCAAGAAATTGGAATCTCTTAACGAAGAGCACATAATAGGCTGTGGAGGCTTTGGAACAGTGTACAAGGTGGCCATGGATGATGGCAATGTTTTTGCGTTAAAAAGAATTGTAAAGTTAAATGAAGGGTTTGATCGGTTTTTTGAAAGGGAGCTTGAGATTCTTGGGAGCATCAAACATCGTTACCTCGTGAATCTACGCGGATACTGCAACTCACCCACATCCAAGCTTCTGCTATATGATTACCTTCCTGGTGGTAGCCTTGATGAAGCTCTTCATGGTAAATCCTCAACTTCATATTTACGGGTTTCCCTAACCGAGAAATTGTGATTCTATTGAATGAAATCTTTGAATGTGTAGAGAGAGGCGAGCAACTGGATTGGGATTCTCGAGTAAATATCATAATAGGAGCGGCAAAAGGGTTAGCATACTTGCATCATGATTGTTCTCCTAGGATTATACACCGTGATATAAAGTCAAGCAACATTTTACTCGATGGAAATCTGGAGGCTCGGGTATCCGACTTTGGGCTTGCCAAGTTGTTAGAGGACGAAGAATCTCATATTACAACCATTGTTGCAGGCACATTCGGTTACTTGGCTCCAGGTACTCAACTGCACTAGTAATAACAATGATTTTTACTTGTTACCTGTCATAAAACTAATCTTGTGAAATCATAATGAATGTTGGTTGCAGAATATATGCAAAGCGGTAGAGCAACTGAGAAAACCGATGTTTACAGTTTCGGGGTTTTGGTTCTTGAAGTCTTGAGTGGTAAACTTCCCACAGATGCCTCCTTTATCGAGAAAGGCTTTAACGTTGTTGGTTGGGTAAGCAGAATGAGATCCAGCTTTGATATTAATATTGACTAGTAAAAGCTTTAATCTCTTTGTTTGTAAACTTGCAGCTAAACTTCTTAATCAGCGAAAACCGGGCAAGGGAGATTGTTGATCAAAGCTGTGAAGGAGTAGAGAGAGAGAGTCTGGATGCTCTTCTATCAATAGCAACGAAATGTGTGTCTTCAAGTCCAGAAGAACGTCCCACAATGCACAGAGTTGTCCAGTTACTCGAATCCGAAGTTATGACTCCTTGCCCTAGCGACTTCTACGATTCCAGCTCCGATTGATCTCACATTCACAAGTCGGTGTGCCTTCTCTTTTCGATTTCGATTTCAGTTTTACATTACAAAGTTCGAGCCATATTCATTTTCGGTACTTTTTTTTTGTATTTTTCGGCTTTGAATTGTTTTTCTTAGAATGTTTCTGAGAAATCCTTTCATTTGATCTGAACATGAAACTAAAAATGTATATGACCATCCATTGTAGAAAAACTGTTCTAAGAATCTGAATAAGTTTCTATATAATCTCTCTATTAGAGCATCTTCAACACAAAAATAGAGTTGGGTTTTACTCCAACTCATTCCTATATTTTGTACTCTAAAAAAAAGAATATTCTAATTATATTCTTTTTCTACTTAATTATTATTTCTAAAGAAACATTTATTATTTCTTAAAATTTTAAATTTCACTTATTTTATTTTAAACCAAAATCTAATAAAATTATGATATCATTGAAATGAAATTTTTATTACATAAATAAAAGAGAAATTCTTTAAAATAGCACCAAAAGAAATTTTTGGGCCAAATTTAACATATGGCCAAAAATAGCATTTTTATAAAAGACAATAATTTAATATTTTGGTAATAAAATTAGTTACAAAACATTAAAAAATAACAAACACAACAAAAGATAATAGATTTTTTAAGCATAATCATTAGTGTTTCTTCCACACATGAACAAGTAATGTATCTTTAAGTGTGAAATGTGCTAATATTGTTTACTAATATTATTTATGAGGTAATATAAATAAATTATATACATTTAATTAACTACATAACTAAAAAATTGATTAGTAAAATTATTTAAGTATAAAATAAAATATAAAAACTAAAGGACTACTTTATAAATAAAAATATATGACTCTATATTTGAAGTAATATTATTCATTACTCTATTTTAAAGAGAGATATAGAGTGGAGTTGGAGTAGCTTTTACTTTATAATAGAGTTTTGAGATAAAAATAAACTGAGATTTTTTTTTTCATAACTATATAGACCATATAGTATTCATACAAACTTGGGAACTATTTGAAAAAGTGGCGTTATTTATTTATAAATAAATAGCAAGGATGTTGAACATATGGTAATTAATTATGGATATGTGGATAATATAAAATTAAACTTCTTTATAAAAATATATATATATATATATAAAATTAAACTCGCCACGATGTCAATTAAAAATCAGAAACTCGCAGAACAATCCGTACGTTGAAATGAGACCGTTGTTGACTTGACTCCAAGTCATACCCTACAAAAAATTCCAACTGAGCATAGGTCCCGTAGATGGGAACGTCTGTGGTCATATTCCTCGCTTTCATACTCAAGCAAAACATATCTATACCCACTTTCAAAAACGCATTGATCCGACTCAACCTCACGTCGGCGCGCGTGAAGTGCACCGTTATCTTCGGCATCTTTGCTTTTCCGCCTTTAAAACAGTACTGTGACGACGAAAGACTTTTGGACCACTCACTCGCTTAGCTCCGGTAACCGATTTCTTCACCACCGCAACAAATTTATCGAAGAAATCTGCGTCGAGTAGTGTCAGCGGTGTTCCAGAGTCGATTACGATGTTTCCCTTCGTCTCCAAGAATATTCCGGTGTACGGAATCTTTGTTTTGCCGACGGAGATGGCTTCCAGCGTCAAGTAATAGTAATTATCTTTAATGACCAACGGAGTCGATATCATGCGAGAAGCTTTGCTTAGACCGGAAGGAATAGTGCTGGTTCCTAGGTTTATGAAGCTTTTGCCATTCATGGTAGTTGACTTGTGCGACAAGCAGTAAGAGAGTTTTTTCGGAATCGGAATCGACGAACAGAGCTGAGAGATTAGAGATAGGTTGCCACCACCGAGACCGATGATCCCGGAAGTAGTATTTTCAAAGATACCGTGATTTTTGTAGCCGCAACCGAAACCTATACCGGGGAAAGAAACAGGGGACCCTGAAGCAGCGTCAATGGAGATGGTTTCTGTAGCAACGTCTCCTATGGTGAACGATCCGTCACCGTACGAGTAAGTGTAGTTGCATACGTTGTGGGATTCGTCGCATCCACGTCTGTAGTACGGAAAGGCGTTGCAGTTGTGTGAGTTGCAAGGCTCATTCTTGTAAGTAGAGGATTTCTTCTTGTCGAAGATTGTACCATTTCCGTAACATTCCTGACAAGGTTCGCATTGGACCCAAATTAGGTCACTTCCTGTATCAGCAAGCACAAGGACCTTCACTGGTGGAGTACCGATGGTGATTTTCATGAAAAACTCGGCGTCATCAGCTAGTTTGGTTAAACCAGATTGGAGATCTGTTTGGTGATTAAAACGGCGGGAACGAGAGATGGAGCGGAGGAAAGCCGCGTTAAGGCGATCGGTTGCTGTATTTAGTGGGTTGTAGAATGGGGAAAGGGAAGAGTCACGGTGGATCAGTTCGATGGTGAAGTGTTCTGGGTGAGCCGATGAAAAGAGAGTCACCGACAAGAAGAAGAAAAAGAGGAGACTTGGGGTAGTCATTGTTGACTTGGGAAAGTTGTGGTGGGAAGATCTTTTATACACAACAAAATTAGGAAATATCGAGGATTATAGTGTTTTTCCGAGCCTAAAAAGTTTTGAACCTTCCGGGTTAGTGTTTTTAAAGCCGATCTTAAACCGAAAATAAACATTGTGATTCGGTGGCAGTGTTTGGTTAAAGAATTAACCTTTTTAAAAAAATACTAGGGTTCAGTTTATATATGAATTCTTTAGTAAAAATTCAATATATGGTTCTTTGTCCGTTGCAATCTCATCGAAGGAAATTCTGTTTGAAATTGATAATAAAATTCAATCTAGATCAAGAGAAGACAAGCCTTTTTCAACAAGGTGTTACATTTCCCCATTGGAACCGTTGGTGGCTAGGTGTTTTCTGTTGCTTGTCGAGAGTATTTTGGATGGAAAGTTGAGTAACAAAACGGAAGTACATTAAATAGTGAAACAGCATGATAAACTCAGCTACAAAGTGATTCTTTGATTACTTTGGCAGGTCAGAATTGTAACAAAGAAGGACAACCTTTCAAACAAATCAAGATACATATTTAAAACTCAAGAAAATATAGGCACAATCATTACTCAACAAAACTACAACGACAATTCGTAAACACACTACCCTATTAACTTTCCTTTCCCACTACTGTAATGGGGACAACCACTTGCACGACATTTTAGATTGCTCCTTCATCACAGTTTCTTACTTGATAATGCTAATCATCGCATTAAGGAAGGTAACTTCCAGAAGAAGAAGAGAAAATGAGATGATGATAACACAGAGGTACTTGCTTCAATCTCTTTCTCCTTTGATCCTCTTTTCCTTACAAAAGGTGAAAGGATCAATTCTCTTTTTCTAATATCGATCAATTCTATTTTTCTAATATCTATCTTTGGACATGCAATGCTACAGCTAGTTTAACTCTCACTCATATTTGAGAACAATATTGGTAACAAATGAAGCTTCTACTATCTATGAAATTCTACAAACAAGTCGTTACTTATACACTTCTAGAGAATGGCCTAGAACAACATTATTAGTGGTAGTCGCGGACAAAGTAAGAAGACAACAAAAACATGACAGTCCGAAAAAAAGACCGTCATAATCAGAATAATCAGAAACTACATAATCAAATAATCAAAATACTAGTACATTAATATATATTAGGAATTTTGTGTTAAAACACCTAAAATAATCATGTAGTACTTCTGTTTGGACCGCAATGAGTTTTCAAATTAGTAGGACTCACATGAAATAATGTAGAGTGTAGTATGAAGTATGATACCAATAATCTGAATATGAAACGAAATTGTATCTTACTATTGCACATACCATAAGTCCAATCTGACGAGATAAGCAAGCTCATGATATTAGCCCATGTAACTACTGTCTAAAGTAGATTCATATATATATATATATATATATATATAT
>VBRH01000401.1:10267-30529 GCA_014578085.1 Cardamine resedifolia | reverse complement strand
AAAAAAAAAAAAAAAAAACAAGAGTAAAGGTAAATAATGTATGGATAATGTCAAAATATATGGTCTCAAGTAGCTTATTCTGTATCATTCAATCATAGCCGTTGAATCATTGATTGATGAATGGCTGTCACAATCAATATCACTGAAATGACATTTTCATATGACGTCTTCCACTAAACAACTATTCGTTTTTATTCTGTTCGATCTCTTTAATCCGAGAGGAAAATATTATAATTAGTTTTTTAAGTTACTCGTACGAAATGTCAAAGACTTATTAGTGAAATTAGTCTCACCAGATAAACAAATCACCAATCAAAAATAACTCAAGAATAGACGAAAAATTTCAATCTCAATTCTCAATTTGAACAAAACCATGTAATTTACATCAAACATAAAGTAACATGATCAAATCATTAAATCATCTCTGATTAAAACTATGGGATACATATCAAACACAAACACACCAAATATAATTAAAATCTAAACACATACTTAATTATATACATGTCTATGATAAGACTTTTATTCTCAAATCTCAATTTGAACAAAACCATTTGATTTACATCAGAGATAAACACCATTAATATGATCATAAATCATTAAATCAAACCATGTGATACATATCAAACATAAACACAAACACAACAAATATAATTAAATTCTAAGCTAAGCACATACTTAATTATATACATGTCTATAAACCTCTGCTTCAGCTAAGTCTGGGATGAGATCTGAAGCGCTTTGGTTTTGAATCGGTACCGAGGAGCACGAGGGACGACCTGACTCGGACCGAATCCGTATTGGCCAATACCACCGGTTAGTGGTGGACCGTCGTCGTAGATGTAACCGATGAGGTGGTTGCAACTATTGCATTTGATCTTTGTTCGTTTTCGTTGGATTCCCCAGTAATTTAGGGTTTCGAAGAAAGGCATGATCTTATCTTCTTTTTCGAATCGGAATTTCTCGGCGTCGACGGCGGCGAATGAGAGAGTTTTTTTGTTTCCGGCTTCGAAGTAGAAATCCGGTGGAAATAAATCATTAGGGTTCAGATTCAGATCTGATCCGCATTCTTTGCAAGTGTAGATCGTCAAAGCCATTTTTTCTCAATGATGATTTCTTCTTCGTCTCTCTCGTCTTTTTCTTCTTCTCTCTGTGTGGAATTTTCTCCAGAGACGCGTTTCTTCGGTCAGCGCCGTCGTAACTGACTCGGATTTTTCTGCCGTTGTAAAATTGAGATAATGGGCCTATTAGATAATGGGCTTTTTGTAATTTAGTAAGCCTACATTCTTAATGCATGGGCCTTCTGTTGTTTTGGATTGGTTCTATGCGATGGTACATAGTAGTAATATCATATTACCAATGTTTTTATATCCGATATCGGATCGTACTATCTTCCGGGTTACAGAGTCGACCGCAAATTGATTCGAATCACCAGCATATCAATAAATTATATATATATATATAATTATATATATATATAATTATATAAATATAAACTAAAATTATTTATACAATATATAAGAAAATATAATATATAACAATAATAACAAAATACTTAAAAATTTTAAATTGAAAGTAAACTAAAAAATAACACAAAAAAAAACTAATCAATAACAATAAACAAATAAAACATAATAACATGAAGATAAATGATCTATAATACAATATCATCTATTGTTAAAAATAAACAAATATTATAATAATTATGTTGATAATAGAAAAAACAACAAAATACATTTTTTTTTTATTATGATACAATATGAAATGATCATAATAATTAAAAAATATATAAACACAAATTAGTTTGTTCTGATTGAGTCATGAAAAATAAAAAAGGATCATCGTATTTACGCAAAAAAAAATTTAAACTGTACAAATAATAATAAATATTATTTTATTTCCAAAATCAAACATTTTGTTTGAAAAATGTTTTAAAAGAAAAAACAAAATGTTAAAAAACTATTTCGAGCCGTCACCCGGCCGGTTCAACCGGTCCACGGAGTCGCGGCTTAATGATGATTTTTCAGGTTTTTCCGGTTTTATCATTGGCAGATTTAAGCACTATACCCGGACCAGAGTGATGCCCGGATCTCGAGTTAACCAGTCAGACCGGCCGGTCTGGTCCGGGCGTGAAAACATAGCATATTACACAAGTAAATGTTTGCTAAGAGTTTAATTTGCAAGTCAGCTCGCGTGTCCTTTGACTTGTCACAAAGTTCGCTTTAGTTTTGCCATATCAGCTCTCGCGTCCACGTTAGCATGCAGCGTCTTGATGTGATTTGATGCAATTTCCTAATCCAAGCATCATTGGAATCTGCAGCTTCAATGTTTTTTTTCATTTTCTGAGTTGATATTGCAAACCTGAAAGTCAAGCACAGAGAGAACCCCAAACACAACAACAAACCACCTCTCGAACAATAACTAGCGTAAGTCTCAAACACAATTTTGTCCAAAATATCATGTTCAAAATATTACAGACCCAAAGCCTCAACAGACTGATAATTCAAGTTCAAAACACCACAATAAAAGTCTGAAATACACATCAAGCTTAATCAACTAGAATCAAACAACACATCAACCTATTATCTAAGTAATCGATCACCGACTAATTTCTGACCATTTTTTCCGATCACTTTCCGACTACCCTTTTTCCGACGACTTTCCGACTAAAATTGTATTTCCGACTCTTATATTCCGACTACCCACGCTTAGTCGGAAACTCGTCGGAATCCGAAGATTCCGACCATATTCTGACCAAAAAGCCGGTTGGAATTATGGTTCTTTCTTGTAGTGATCAAAGAGAGAAGAAATAACATTTGAAATTTTTGCATATATCCGATGTAACTTACATTAAAAATGACATATAGAAAAAGTCATATCTAAGGATGAACATAATCACTCTCATGAGCTCTTATTTTATATAAACAAAAAAATCCATAAATTTACAAATAATTATATGATCTTTCTTTTTTTGGTAATGGATATACTGCTAGATTTATCTTGTTCTTGACTATTTTTCCTTTTTTCAGAGCTTTGGGCTTCATGGGTTTGTAAAGCGTCTAGATGGCGCACTTCTTCATCTCAAGTCCGAGTAAGATGTTACAATGATGCACTTTTCCTTGCAAAGTTTTACATATTCTTATCTCTCTTGCAAGAAACAAAAAAAAAAAATATTGTATTGGACGCGAGATTCATTTTCAGTAATAGAAATTTGATCATGGTGTGAGAACTATATATACATACTGCATACTTTATGAAGAACCATTAAACCAACATCAATGTCTCATAAAAAAAAAAAAAAAAAAAATCAACATGTCCCCTACTTTTGTTTCAAATGAGGTGATCAAAATACTTTATTGATGCACACACTTTCATATCTCCTACATTAAACCAAACTATATTTTTTATATACATACATACCAATATGAATTTGTACTAACTAGCCCACTTCGTCCATCTTTCATCACTGTTTAGGCAGTAAACCAACTTTTTCCTACTTTTATATTACATGAGATGATCTAAATACTTTATTGGTGCAGACACTTACATATATCTCCTACATTAGATCAAACTATATTCTTTTGTATACATACATACCAATATGAATTTTTACCAACTAACCCACTTCTTCCATCTTTCATCACACTCTTTTGGTGTCACATACTTTCTCTTCTCACTTCTAGATGAATTCCTTCAACTTCACAAATCTTTCATTCCATACTAGCTAAAATACTACATCATTCTTGTATAAAAAAGTTAGTATTACATATTAATCTTAAATTACTCCATAGATCATTCCTAATGAAAATCCCAATGAGCTTTCTTGTTCTCCTATTCCTCCCCTCTCTATTAAAGGCTAAATCACAAATACAAATAATTTATCTACCTCTTGTGCATATTAATAATGCAAATTATTTTGATTAAAAAATCCTTACCCCCTCCCCTCTTGTCACCCCACCCCTACAATGGGATTGTGTTTATGGCAGAAATTTATATTGGTTCCCCTCTTGTAAGGCAGTTTCCCCACATAGATACATGGAGCACTTTATCATGGAACCAATGTTATCCGTGCTCCCATTGCTTTGATCACACATATCCAAAGTATCTATATCATCTCAGGTCATGTAAAAGTAGGGGATAAGTTGGTTTAATGCCTAAAGAATGTGATGAAAGATGGAAGAAGTGGGTTAGTTGGTAGACATCCTAGATTGCGCCTTTGGACGGTTAAATACAAATAAAATTTATAAGTTTTTAGTTCTGATAGACCATTATAAAAGTTATTTAAGAATAACAATGTATCTGATGACAATGGATTTCTAAACCTTTTTAATTTATATCTGATGACAAAAAAAAAAATATTATTTAAGAATTTAAAATGATAGTTTTTGATAAGAAAAAATTAATTTTTTTACTTTTTCTATTATTCTTATAAATTAAAAATAAAAATAATTTTCCTAACCAACCGTAGCCGCAAACACTAGCTGAAGAGAACTTTTGAAATCTAACGATTTCAAGGGGTTTGAGCGATATGTAGCGACTTACATGATTGTTTCCAAACGCGAGTAACCAAAACTGCCCGCAATTGTAGCGTTTTCGGGTGGTTACTGGAGAACCAGTCAACCCGTTAGGGCTCGACTGGTTTTATGTTTAAATACAGCGGATGCAGATGCGAGTGCAGGAATTTGCGGAAGCGAGCAGTTGCAGTTTCATGCGTTATTAAGTGATTTATATGACTGGTCTAGCAATTAAAAAAAATGCGTTTGTGGATAATTTACGACTGCTTGATAGCGGTTGTGGTAGCGGTTTGACATACAATCTATAAAATTATTTACAATATATAATTTCTATAAGAAAAAAAATAATTACTATAGAAAATTATCAAAAATATAATATGAAATAAATAATAAAATAACTAATTAAAAATTAATAGATTTTCTCTATAAAAGAAATATTTGTATACTTATAAATATATTTTCCTTTTGATGATATAAAAAATTATTTAAGAATTTATTATGATTTTATTTGATAGGAGAAAATACACCATTTTTTATGTTTTTTTTTATTTTTTTTATTTTTTTTATTTTTTCTTATTATTATTATTATTATAGATTAAAAAATATAAAAAATATTTTTTAACAAACAGCAACCGCAAATGCTAGCTGGAGGAAACTTTTTAAATCTAGAGATTTCAAGCAGTTTGGAACAATATGTAGCGATTTACATGATTATTATCAAACGCTAGTAACCGCAACCGCCCGCAACCGTCCGCAACCGTAGTGTTTGTGGGTGAATCAATTAAACCCTTAGGGCTCGACTGGTTTAAATGCAGCGGTTGTGAGTGTGAGTGCGAAAGTTTGCAGAAGCGGACAGTTGCGGTTTTAAGCGTTATTAAGCAATTTATATAACTCGTATAGGAGTTAGAAACAAATGCGTTTGCGGATAACTTATGACTGGTTGATAGCGGTTGCGGTAGCGGTTTAACACAAAATTTACAAAAAATTATTTACAATATATAATTTCTATAAGAAAATAAAAAAGCATTACTATAATAAAATTATCAAAAATAAAATATAAAATCAATCATAAAATAACTAATTTAAAATATTTATTTGAATAGGTTTGTAATAAATTTTTAGTTGGCCAATGTTAATCAAGATTTTTTCTCTCACCTATAAAAAAATCTCTCTCTTAAATACTTGATTGGTTTAAACGCGGCGGTTGCTATTGCGAGTGTGGAAGATTACGGAAGCTTGAAAACTGCGGTTATAAGCGTTATTAAACGATTGGTTTAAAAATGAGAAACGAATGCGTTTGCGGGAAATTTTGAACTGGTTGGAAGCAGTTGCGGTATTGATTTAATATAAAATATATTTATCTTATTATATAAACCTTGATGCGTCTTATGAGAGCTTGATACGTGTCAGAAATATAATTAATAAGATTTCAACACGTGTTCAATGGTCGTTTAGATTATGACACGTGTAAACAATATGTTATTTGAATCCAACAGTTTTTCATCTTTCAAATCTGAGATTTGTCTCACCCTTTCTCTCGGATCCACTGGATCTAGATCTTTCTTGGGTCTTCCCGAAGAAATTTTTGGCTGGACATCGTCGACAATACTTCTACCTCCTCGCACGTTAATGATGACTCCTCCAAGTATCACCTCTATTTTGCTTCAAGAAGCCTTGTTGTTGCAATGTTGTTTTTAACGTCTTAACTCTTAAGAATCATGACATTATTAGTGTGTTATTGCTCTCAACGGCTTAGATTCCTGTTGAAGAAATCATCTCAAGTAATGTTTGAAGAATATATTGTTATGAAGATTTTAATGTTGTATGGTCGGGTTTGGCTCCGACTCATGTTCGAGTCTCCCCGCTCGTGTTGTCCGTTTTACATCTACCGGTTTTCATCTTCATTGCCCATAGTTTGAACCATCCCAAAATCGGTTTTATCCAGCAACCACAATCTTGCATTGTGCACGTTCTGATTTGGCTTCAGATTTCAATGAAAATCTTTGTGATATTTTGGAAAGATTTCGAGCTGCGTTTTAGAGCTTCAAATCTTCCTTTATCGAAATTTCTCCACAAAGGAGACATATTTGGTGTTAAATTCCTCCTTTATGGAGAGATCAATTATTCTCCCCTCCTTCTTTATGGAGAGAACCTTTCCATCAAGTTACCATCTTTGTTTTCCGGCTTTTAGGCCGAGAAATCAGTTGAGTATCCTACCCGTCTCACTATTTTGTGTAGCGGTCTGTTTAGAACCTGAAGATGTAGCGTGTTTTGCGCCGGCAAAACCCGAGGTTATGGGCTCCCTTTCAACGTCACAATGGCAATGTCAAGTGACCAACCCTATCTATTTGAATGATTTATCCTTTGTTGTACTAAACTTAGAGTTCTTTGAACTCCTATCTATTTGAATGAAATCAAGGTGTTTGACAAAAAAAAAGAAAAAAATTAAAATATTAAGGAGAAAAAGAAATCAATAATTTGTTAATTTATTCAAATTTTAAATCTGTATCTTAAGAGAAAAATGAAATCAGGAATATGTTAATTTATTCAAATTTTTAGCATATTGGAAACAGAAAATAATTTTTTTAAATTTATTTAAATTTAAAACATATAGAGAAAAGGAATTTGTCATTACAAAATTGAATTTTGAACATATGGGAAAAAATAAAAAAAATATTATTTATTTAAATTTAAAATATATTGAAAAATGAATTTGTTAAAGAAAATCAATCATTTATTTTAATGCTGTCATGTTTCAAATTAATAAAAAAATTTAAATAGTTGCTAATACATTAATGCATGTCTCAACAAAAATATTTGAGATAAAAAACAAATAGTTAACAAATAAAACAAAAACAAAAAGGCTGATAATGTAGCAAATAAATAAAATGAAAATAAGGTAGTCGATCACTTTATTTATTTGTGAGATTAATAAAAGAAAATTATTAATATAATTGTAGAAAAATAAAATAAAACATTCATTTTATTATGAGAAAAAAAAACTAAATAGACGATTACTTTTACTATAAAATAAATTTCACCTCTTTTTTTCCACCACAACTTTTAGAACGGAAAAATATTCTATCACATCATTTTCTAATAAATTTTCTTTATTTTCTTTAGTATAATTAACACTAAAAATTATTTAACATTAGATCAATCAGATCGCAAGTCTATTTATAGTCATATTCATATTAAAGTTCATCTTTTTCGAAAGTCAAATTTCACAAATTTAAAAAAAATAACTCATAGAAATAAATTTACTATTACTTGATGACTTGATGTGAAAGTTAGTCTAACTTCTTTTTGCCATGCATCATTCTTGTAAAATTGTATATAATTTAATAATTATTTATTAAACCTATAACTACAATTTTAATCGTTTTACACAATAACAATACAATTCAAGTTTAGAAATCAATTATGTGAAGAAAATATTATTGAAATTGTCAACTTTATTGTACAAGATTGCAATAAAAGCTAAAAAAAATTTAGACCACAACTTTTATCAGATTTACAGAGACAACAAAAATTAAAATGTCGAAAAATAAATATGTCAAATACCCAAAGAAAATTTCCGGTTTCACAATAACGATGATTTTGTTAAATTGATTTATATGAAAATTGATTTATATGGTACATTCATAAATATCTTTTTCTATACAACTAATTACTGAAAGTGCAAACTTAGTCGAGTGCATAGAGTTGCTGGAACAATATGACGTGTGTGTGACTCAGCAAAACAGGAGCTGGAATTATGCTGATGTGGAGGTGGCGCTAACTGTCAGCTGACGTGGAATGAGCGCCCAACAGAGAATCTCGTTGAGATTCTCGATATACACGATTGAGATTCAAGATAAACACAAAGAAGATTTGGTGTTATCCAAGGAGTGAAGCTTGACTTAGGAGACTACTGAATCACAAAGAATATAAAAGGTGAGGTCTGTAGTATCTTGGAGGTCAGCCGTTTACAGCAAGAAAAGGAGAGATAGCTTTTCTTGTTATAAAGAGTAGTGATTGCTCTGTTAACGGTGAGCTGTTGAGAGTTCATCTGTTATGTTAGAAATCGATTGGTTATAAGTTAAGAGAGTGAATCTTAAGCTTAGTCTAGAACCAAAAAGGAGTGTGTAAACATCTTATTCAGATTTCTAATAAAGATATTAAATTCGGTGCGCCGGAGTTTTGAAAAATTGTGTTCTTGTCCATCCAACGTTTTTTCAATTACCAGGGGTTTAAAATATGTTTGATATTATTATAGGGAATTTGATAGATATAACTTTATTTCTAAAAACAAAAAACATAAAAATTCTTTATCTTATGGGGAAAAAGATTAAGAATTTGTGAATTTAATCAATAAACATATTAAGAAAAAGAAATTGTTAATATATTCAAAACTTTTACAAAATATGTAAAATTTACTAATCTTATATGAAAAGTAAATCATACATTTACTTATATATTCAAGTTCTCAACACATTTAGCTAATTTTTTTTTAATGTAACCAACATATTTAATTATCTATTTACCTAATTCTATTGACCAATGAATTAGTTAAAATATTCGAAAAAATAAAAACGTAAAACTTTCATTAACGAGATCGTGACACATACCTATTAGATGATTAGATTTTGACACAAGAAAAATATAAGAATTATTCTCCTATTTTATTTGAATTGGATTTAATTTAAATATTTATCATATTTATATTTTCTTTTAAATTTTGATAAATTATTTCTCATATTACTATTTAAATTAAGTTTATTTTTTAGTTTTAACATATTTGAGTTTTAATCGACATGATAACATTAAATCGAGTTCTCAAGTTTTCTTTGCAATACTATTTTATTTTAATAAATTAAACAATGAATACAATAGTTTAAATAATAATACATACTTTCAACATTAAATTAACTGGATACAAACATATTTATCATCAACCTATAGTATATCTTATGATAAATGAAAAACAACAATAACAGAAAAATAATGATCGGATGCATGTCAAATATTTTGATATTATTATTTAATGAGTCGAAAGGACTATCAGATTTTTTATGGTCAGTTATGTCAATACTATCTCAACCTATAGTATATCTTATGAAAAACAACAATAACAGAAAAATAATTATCGGATTTTTTTATCATCAACCTATAGTATATCTTATGATAAATGAAAAACAACAATAACAGAAAAATAATAATCGGATCCATGTCAAATATTTTGATATTATTATTTAATGAGTCGAAAGGACTATCGGATTTTTATGGTCGGTTATGTCAATACTATCTCGACTCTAATCCGATTTGATAGGCACACCAATGAATCAAATTTTGACCGAACTTGATCTTGACTTCGAGTGGAGGAGGCTAAAAAAATCGATTAATCAACTCACCAAAACTTCAGTAGAAAGAGATGATGAATGATACAATCCGATTACGACCATGAGAATCACCAATAAAAGAGGATTGACGCAGTAGCAATACAATCTTATAAACAAAACACCGCAATTTAGGAACCACATCGAAGATCCAAAAGAACCAAAATAATCTAGATACTAAAAATAAATATTAAACCCCTAAACAAAACAGTTATGCCGCAATACATAAAGAAAAACTATTAACATAAACATAAGGACAAAAAATATATATAACTTGACTGAGACTGAATTGTCATCTCTTATAACTTATAGCGAGATCTACAACCCTCCGACAACAAAACAGAGACAAAAACAAAATTTTTAGATATGCCACTTATAATAAGATTTTTTATTTAATTTTTGCTTAAATTAAATTTTTAAAAAAATTTTAAAATCCGTCCATCGGACGGGTCCTTATCTAGTAATATATAATTTCTAGCATAACACAAAAATTGTATTAATATAATAAAATTAAAAAAAAACTAGTTTTCGATAAACTCTAAAATAACTAATTAAATTATTTATTTGAAGAGGTTTGAAATATTTTTTTATATGAAAATAAATATTTTTATACTTATAAATATATCTTAGTTTAGAGAATACATATTTAAAGCATTTAAGAAACTAATATGATAATATTTGATAAGAGAAAAAACATATTTTTTATTTTTTATAAATTTTTATTAGTATTATGGATTAAAAAATAAAAAATATATATAATTTTTAATCAACCGCAATCGCCCACACCCACAAACGCTAGCTGGAAGTAGCTTTGAAATTTAACGGTTTTAAGTGGTTTGGAACGGCTCATAGCGGTTTCTATGATTGTTATAATACGCTTGCAACCGCCACCCGCAAACGTTACGTTTGCAGGTGATTATGGCTGAACCAATCAATCCCTACAAATCAGCAACAATTAATACTATAGTTACAAGCTTCAAATATGCATTACATGAATGTAATAAGATTTCCAAGTCTGGTTTGGGTAAGAATTTGATTGGTTCACCCACAATCATCCGCAAACGATGTGTTTGTGGGCGGTTGTGGTTACAAACGATTTACACAAATCATAGAAATTGCTATAAATCGAATTGAACCGCTTGGAATCGCTAGATTCTAAAAGCTCTTTCCAACTAGCGTTTGCGGTTGCAGACGGTTGCGGTTGGTTAAAATTTTTAATTTTTAAATTTTTTAATCATAGAATAATTAAAAAATTTACAAAAATTGAAAAAAACTAAAACAAAATTTTATTTCTTTTTATCAAATTCTTAAATGCTTTCTATATGTTGTAACTAAAGTAAAGTATATTTATAAGTATAAAAATATTTTTTATATAAAAAATGCTTCAAACCTTAATAAAGAATTTTAATTAGTTATCATAAAATTTATTTAAAACTATATTTTATTTTTTTATTATACTTGTAAAAAAAAATTTGATATAAATTATATATTGTAAATATATTTGATAATATTAAAATACAACCATTGTCAACCAGTCACAAACGTTTATCAAGTGGATCAGTCACTGCAAGGTTATGAAAAAGAGTTAAGAAGAGAAGAAATGTTTGTGGTTTGGTTATCTTGGCAAGGGTTGCTTGAAAATCGATCGCAGCAGGACCAAAACAAATTATGGTGAGTTAACGAAGATTTCTGATATACGGCGCTTACAAATTGTTTAATATTTTTGTTTATTTCAAACACAATCGTTTTTTTAATATTATCTCTTTCCAAAACATGTTACCTGGAATACAGCTAATAAAAAGAAAAGAAATATTAATGCCCCAAAATCAAAACGAAATTGTAATTGTTTTTCTAGCCTTGGCAAAAAAGTACATTGGGGTTTTTGTAATTGCCTATCCTTAGTATTAGCCTAAATTTCAACCAATCAAATCAGTCTATAGATATGTCAATGTCAGCATATTCTTCTGAATATTTCCTCAAATCCCATTATTTCTCTACAACCCTCTTGATTACTTTAATCACAATTATTAGTTAGACAAACTTCTTGTACATTAATAATTAGTGATACATAAGTAATTGTTTTCAGTTTTCATTAATGATGTCAGTAATGTCGACAATCTAGTATTACAAAATTACAACAAATAGTGATTGTGTATTAATCAATCCGATGGTCATGGTTATGGACCACCTTATTTTGCCCAAGTGGAATAATTAACAAGAGGTTTACTATATATACTCCATTTTTGCCTTTAAGTTTATTTCATTGCTTGTGCTTTCTTGCGTGGGTTTTAATATTTATGATGATCATTTATTCGTCCGTATTTATTTTTCGTATAGTGGGAATATTTTGTTCTCGAAACTTCCTACCTTGTCTTCCACTAATCATTTTATTATAAATTATTTTTGGTTGATTCTTAATTGGTTAAATCAAGTGTTGTACACTTCAATTTCCCTACTAATGCAAATAATAATTTAATTTAGAATTGTCCACATTGGTTCGAGTCAAGATTGTCTTGCAAAATACAATATTCAGCGCTTCTGACGAATATGTTTTGACCTAACCTAAAGCATGAGAACTACACAATTTTGTTTTATAGTAATGTTTTATGACGACACTATCATAATTTATTTACAACTGTTTGAAGATACCATTCAAATTTTTAGCTCCAAGTAGTTGGGATGATGAATGAATCTGTTCAACAAAAAGTGTTTGATGATGAACAGTTGGTATAGTTGACATATTAAAACCATAAATTTAAAAAGTAAAGTAAATTAATTAATTTCAACTACTTTTCAAAATCATTAAAGCGATTTAAGACTCTTTCTTTTCTCCACCTAAATAAAAAAATTTCTCTAAATAAATGTAATCAACTTACTACAACCTTTACATTATGAATATATAAAATAAAATACGTCATTGAATTTATTATGATAAATTGATAATCATAAAAATAAATAAAAAGGCACCACTATCCACTATCCACACTAATTATAAGAGAAAATAAAATAAAACAGCGAAATAGAAATCACATATTTGTGGTCCCTACTTGATGACGTGGCTATTCCCTACGTGTAACAGTAACGTTTCCTCTCTTAAACCCAAAAATCTCTCTTTCACTCTCTTTCTATTTTTTGCTTAATCTCTATCCTTTGAAGATTTTGCGTTTATAAGAATCTCTTGAAGATTTTTTTTTTCTTTTCTCTCATTCTTCACCGTTACCTGAATCTTGGATCATCATCGTACGGATTTTGTAGATTTCGAATTTTTTTTTTTCCGATCCGCCGCCGTGGATTTTACTCCTCATGACGATCAAAGATGAATCGGAGAGTTGCGGCAGCAGAGCCGTCGTAGCTTCGCCGTCTCAAGAAAACCCTAGACATTACCGGATGAAACTCGATGTCTACGGTGAGGTTTTACAACGATTACAAGAATCTAACTACGAAGAAGCTACTCTTCCTGATTTCGAAGATCAACTCTGGCTCCATTTCAATCGTCTTCCTGCTCGGTAAATCTTTCTACATTTATTAGGGTTTTGATCAATTGCAATTTTAGGATAAAGGGTATTATCAGGTATCTTCTAGAATCTTGCAATTTCGTTTCTTTTCTACTCAATTTTATGTTTTTGTTTTCGCTTAAGATTATTCAATTTTTTATTTCTATGTTTTTGTATATGTTCATCGACAGTGACTGATCTTTTTCTCTTTCTGACTCATCTTAAAAATGGTGTTTGATAAAAAATTGATAATATTTTGCGTTTGTCAACACGTGTCTTGACCTTAAAAACGATCAATTGAATGAAGTTTATTGGTGTGTGAATGTGTCAGTCATTTCCCATTTTAAAGTTTGGGCATTTGGCATTATTGTTATAGATATGCTCTTGATGTTAAAGTTGAGAGGGCTGAAGATGTTCTTACACATCAGAAATTGTTGAAAATGGCTGAAGATCCTGCAACTAGGCCTGTCTTTGAAGTTCGTAGTGTACAGGTAATCTACGCTTGAGCCTATACTGATGAAAGCTTCTTAAGAAATTTGTTTCCGTTGTTGTGTTACTTAATTGGTTTCTCTCTTTCTTGAAGGTTTCTTCTCCTAGAAATTCTGCTGAATCTGATCCTGCGGTGGAGGAAGATGCTCAAAGCTCTGGCCCTTCAAGCGGGTATGGAGTTCTATCAAATTTGAGATCGATCTTGAACCATTTTCAACACTTTCATTTCTTTTTAATCGTCTGTTTTTTTTTTTCCTATAAAAAGGGCTCTTGCACCTCCAACTTTTGGTTCTTCTCCAAATTTTGAGGCTATTACTCAAGGGAATAAAATTGTTGAAGATGTTGATAGTGCTGTGAATGCAACATTGTCTACTCGGTGAGATTTTTTGTTGAATTAATCTCCTCTGAATTATGTTGTTCGTTTTGTTTTTGTAGTTGTTTCTATCTTGTCTCATGTTTACTAACTTTGTTGCCTATCATGCAGACCGATGCATGAGATCACCTTCTCAACCATTGATAAGCCGAAACTTCTTAGTCAGGTTGGTGATGCATAAACTTTGACATGGTTTCAGACTGTCATGTAGAGGATTGTTATTTCTACCATTTTTGTGATTATTTGAGTGAGAAATGATTTTCTGTTTCAGCTTACTTCCCTGCTTGGTGAGCTTGGATTGAATATTCAAGAGGCTCATGCTTTTTCCACTGTGGATGGTTTCTCTCTGGATGTCTTTGTTGTTGATGGTTGGTCCCAGGAGGTATGGGGATTTTAGCTTTTGGAAGCATCATGCTACTTTTGACTCAAGTGAATGATTTGACAAGATCTTGAGTTATCACTAAGCTGGTTGAGAAACTTTATGCACTTTTTAATTATAGGAAACAGATGGTCTAAAAGATGCATTGAGCAAGGAGATACTGAAGCTTAAGGTATTTTCCATATCTTAATTCTTATCTTCATGAGATGCCTCATATTTTCTCTCAGTGATTCTCAATTTGAATTTGGAGGATGCAATGAGAAAATGCCCTACCTTAATGTGACGCTGTACCTATTTCGTCTTGCTGTGTTTTGCTTCAAACATTTGAAAGTTTTCCTTTCCCTTTATTTCCCTCTGGTTTTTCTACAGGATCAACCTGGTTCCAAACAGAGATCTATTGCATTCTTTGAGCATGACAAATCAAGCAACGAGCTGATACCCGCCTGCATTGAAATACCGACGGATGGAGTTGATGAGTGGGAAATTGATGTGAAACAACTCAAAATTGAAAAGAAAGTGGCATCGGGTTCATATGGGGATCTGTGAGTTTCATTGTTCTTTAAGCATTGTTCTAAATTGCAAGTTTTTATTTAGAAGTTGAGTAATTTTTTTTTAACGGCTATTCAGGCATAGAGGCACTTATTGCAGTCAGGAAGTAGCTATCAAATTTCTGAAGCCTGAGCGTGTAAACAGTGAAATGCTTAGAGAATTTTCTCAAGAAGTTTTTATAATGAGGTTAGTGCAATTATTTCTCATCGTCATGTGGAATGCATATTCCCAAAGTAGTTTACATACAGAAACATGCCTGACGGACCCCTTTTTTACACTAACGATACCCTTGTCTGAATTTTGCTAATCCTTGTCTTACGGTTTCCAAGTCGTAGTGATTTTTACACCACTTATGCTGTATAAAGTAACCAGGATGCATGCTTCATTGTTCTTGGTGTCCACTTACTGTGTGTAGGAAAGTCCGACATAAAAACGTCGTTCAGTTTTTGGGTGCATGCACAAGATCTCCAACCCTCTGTATCGTGACTGGTAAGCTTTCAGTAGATTCCAATTTGAGTTGGAATTTAGAAAACACGTCGTTTGAGTTTGACTGGTTTCATGCTTATGTCAGAGTTCATGGCTCGAGGGAGCATATATGATTTTCTTCACAAACAGAAATGCGCTTTCAAACTTCAAACGTTGCTTAAAGTTGCACTTGATGTGGCAAAAGGAATGAGCTACCTGCATCAGAACAATATTATTCACAGGGACCTTAAAACTGCCAATCTTCTTATGGATGAACATGGAGTAAGTCCCTCTGGCTTCTCTTAGTGTAGTCTACATTTTATCTCTGCGAACTTGTTTTATTTCTACCAGAAGCAATAGACTCTAGGGTTCTGAACTCGGGATAATTTTGAGCAGCTTGTCAAGGTTGCTGATTTCGGAGTTGCCAGAGTGCAGATTGAATCAGGGGTCATGACAGCTGAAACAGGGACTTACCGGTGGATGGCTCCCGAGGTATTTAAATCTATTGATCTGGCTTAAGTGTCTGGTGTAAAAATAAGCTTTTGGAGTCTATGAAACATATTGCATTAGTCTATGGTGTGCTAGCTCTCCTCTGTTTTATGTCTCTCTCTTACTTACACAATTTTGTTCCGAAATTCAGGTCATTGAGCACAAGCCTTACAATCACAAGGCAGATGTGTTCAGTTACGCGATAGTGCTATGGGAACTTTTGACTGGTGATGTAAGAATCAACTTACAATTCTTTCTCTGAATCTCGCATGCTTATAGAAGATACTAACTTAATCTTTGACAATGATGTGTATTGTGCATTTGTAAATGGAAACAGATCCCATACGCTTTCTTGACTCCACTACAAGCAGCTGTTGGCGTTGTCCAAAAGGTATTATATGTTTCTAAGAGAAGAGAACGTTGAATTTTTGTCTTCCTCTAGAGGCTAAACTGAATTTGTTTTTCAGGGGCTTAGACCAAAAATTCCAAAGAAAACACACCCAAAAGTGAAGGGACTACTAGAGAAATGCTGGCATCAAGACCCAGCACAAAGACCACAGTTTGAGGAAATCATAGAAATGCTACAACAGATAATGAATGAGGTAAACGTCGTAATGTGATAGCAGAGTAAAAAACCCTTACACGAGGCAAACAAGATTCTCAGAGCAGGATGTGGTGAAAACAAAGCAGGTTGGAGATGATGAAGACCCTAGCTCGGACAAGCAGTGTATCCATTTCTTTTCTGCCTTTAGAAAGCCACGTTACTAAAGTTTTCTGATCATCAGTTTGAAGATGAAGCTTCGCTTGTTTGTTCTGGCCTTGTACAGTTGGGGAGGACCTAGTTTTGTTGACCTTAGAAAAAGTGTTTTCTCCATTTAGTTGCTGCTCTTTGATTCCTTTCTACATAGAAACCCTCACCACTTTTTCCTTTTTCTCCTTTTATAAGAAAGCAAGTTTTTATAAGAGTTTGCCTATTCATTTTCATTGGTTTAGTTATTATGCTCAATTCTGACTGACTGACACCAAAAACAGACCAAAGGGTTGTGTCGTTTTAGACATTAAATAACGAACACCGTGCCGTTCACTATGAATAGAAAACGACATAACGTGAACATCAGGATTTGGATAATAAATCTCTGGAGCTCCAATAACCGAACGAACTTTGGATTAAAACGACTCTGATTTGTGAATCTTGCAGGTTCTTCTTCTCTTCACCTCTGAACATTTCTCAATTTCGAATTGGAATTACTCAAAGTTTCGATTTTTTTAATTCACCTCCATAAAACATCTACTGATTCACTTACTCACTCAAGTGTTTTTCGAATTTCTCACTTACTCATAGATCCTAGGTCTGGTCTGCTTCAGTTCTCGTGTAAGAGATGGTGTTCTTGAGTTGGGGCCGTCCATCTTCAGAGCAACAGCAGCAACAAGTTATCAACAAGTAAGAATCAAAATCGTAAACTAGATAATACAAAATCTTGCACTAGAAAAGCTCTCTCTGATCATATATATATATATATGTACGTATGGTATGTGCTTTCGAAATCCAGAACAGGAACGTTCAATTACGACAACAAGTACAGAGGAGCTTCGTCTAGATCAGTTGCTAAACTAAAGGAAGATTCAGAAATCGATAAAGATGGATTCTTGATCAATCATGCTCGAGTTTTAGTTGGTTCCGGTAGAGAGAGTTATGAGAAGGGGAAACAAGCTCTTCAGAATTGGAAGTATGTGTTGGTTTTATTCATCTCAAATTAATGAAATGAATCGGTTTTGTTCTTATTTCGTTTCAATCCAAAAATTTGTAGGCATTTTGGTATGGATTGGACATTTGTTGATCCTGCAACTCCAGTTGAAACCGGTACGAAGTTTTGCATCTGTGTGAAAGAAGTTCGTCCATGGATTATGCTTCCACTACAAGTGGTTTATGTCGATGAAAGCCGAAAGTCTAGAAAAGGCCCTGCACATTTCGGTTATGGAAGTGGCACGCTTCAAGGTCATTTACTAGCTGGAGAAGAACGGTTTTCGATTGAGCTTGATGGAAATGGTGAAGTATGGTATGAGATAACGTCGTTCTCGAAGCCAGCCCATTTCTTGTCGTTCCTCGGATATCCTTATGTGAAGTTAAGGCAAAAGCATTTTGCTCGTCATTCTTCTGAAGCAGTGCTAAAACATGTCAATGCTTAATGATGATAATAACAAAATTGAAGATATTTATATTGAATACACTTTGTCTAATACTGAAAATGAGGATGAAAGATGAGGTTTTTATTCAGATGATTGGTAGTCTTAAACATAAAGAAATTAGCATTGATCTAAACAAGATCTAAAGAAAGCTAGGAACAAACATTTGGAAACAACTCTGAGAAAATCCCCTCATTGTAGTGATACTACCATCGTCTAGCTTGAACACCTTAATCTGCTCATCTTCCTTGTCGTGAATGAAGTACACAGAATTTGGTAGGCATCCGTAGAACTCATGGGCCAAAATAGAGAAACTATAATCGGTAGCCATCACAATCGCATCGTCTCCCAAAGACTTAACTTCCATCCATTTTATCAATTCCTCATCCATCTTGTAAACCTTGAAACCAACCGTTTTGAGACGGTCACTTTCTAATAAGTTCCATCTCACATTCCCAACATCGTCGTGTATCACAAGAGAAGACCGAGGAGCATGATCATCATCGGTATCACTCGAGGAAACAGCTTTTCTCTTTCGGACTTTCTTTTCAAGGAGGCGCTCGACGATGTAAAGCTCTCCACAACATTCCACAAAGTTCATGTCTCTACAACAGCTACTATTGATGTTTTCATAGAGTGAAGGTCCATACCTATAGATGCAACCAGAGGAACTATTCCACCAGACAAGTCCTTGAGAATCCAAGGCGTACGTAAGCCCTTTGTGAACTATAATGTCGGAGAATTGCGCCACTTGGTCTGGGATTCTGCTCCATTTTCATCCACTCAAGTTACAGTTCCTGATCTTCCCGTCGCGGCCGATCACAAGAATCCGATGATGATCTCCTCCGGTGTCTTTGACAATAACCACTCTTTTGAATCCAGGAGCTGGTCTTTTCCTTCGGTATTCTTGAACTTCATAGACTTCTCGAATCTCGGAGACTGTGAATTCCAAAAGATCGAGGCTCTGGCACGAATGTTTGAGTGCGAGGCGCGAGAGACAGTTGAGGAGATGGAGTTTCTTGATATTGATGTCCACGTCAGATTTGATCAACCACCCTTGGGCTGGAGAGGAGGAGAGACTGATGCGGAAGAAGGCGGCGCGTGAGAGGGTTTTGCGGAAGTGGAGGCCGGTGATTTGCTCGTGTCCTGGAAAGGTACGGAGAACAACGAGGAGGGGCTTGACATGGATAAGAGGGCTGCTCGGGAAAGGATTGTTGACGTCGCCGGAAACAGAGGAGCGCCAAGACCTACAGATGCTACGAAAACGTAGCAGTTCCACGAGAGAGAACATTCTGAGGACGATCACGCCGAGGAGGTCCACCGGTAGCTTAGACCAATCAACCATTTCTTCATCTCTCTGTTTTTCTCTTTTGGTTGTTTGCGAGCTTTTACCTTTCAAAGAATGAATATTATGTAAAGGTTAAATAGTGCATTTCTTTAAACATCATACATACATAGAAAGGGTTGCAAAATTCACTCCAAATTAATTGAAACAAATCCAATGTTATTTTAGCTTATGAGACAAAATATATATTATAAGCAAAAAAGCAAAAAGCTTGTATCGGAAAATGAGTATGCATGACAACAGACTAAGGGTTCGACTGATTTAAATACGGCGGTTGTTGTTGCGGGTGTGAAAATTTGCAGCGGTTGCGATTATAAGCGTTATTAAGCGATTTATACAATCAGTTTGATAATTAAAAACATGTTTATTTGCAGGAATTTAAAAACATGTTTATTTGCAGGAATTTTCTGACTGGTTGACAGCGGTTGCGGTTTAACATACAATATATAAAATATATTTATTATATATAATTTTTATAGAAACAAAAAAATTGTATTATATAAAAAAGTTTAAAAGTCAATTTTTAAATAAATTCTAAAATAACTAATTAAAATTATTTATTTTAATAGGTTTGAAACATATTTTTATATATTAAAAGTATAA